>APFE031548759.1:278775-296766 GCA_000404065.3 Pinus taeda
ATATATATATACGAGATACAATTTTTCCAACTCTCATGATGTGTTTGAGTATATGCTTCTATACATGTGATGTATTGCTTCATTTATGTAGTGGATATTATGCTTATAGTTTAATAAGAATCAAGGAATACATGAAAATGATGGATACCTAGATGGGAGGCATCAGCTAAGAGGCCTATGACGATGTCGTATTCAGATTGATTGTTAGTGGTAAACCTGATACAAGTCCATTAGTGAGACAAGGTGTTTGGTCAAGAAAGTATATGGCCCAAGCTACTGTAGCGAGTTTTTGCAACCATTCAGAGGTAACATCGACAAATCCATGATGATAGGCTGGCAGATGATCCATCTGTGACACATGATGAGAGAGCATATTTAGAGTGGATTCATGATGAGGTGATTATCATAAAAATACGTCATGGTGCATACATGTACATTCTATGGCTATTGGAGCATGCTTATAGATGATTTTTTTTGAGGTAGAGTCCATTGATAGGATTTTTAAGGTAAGTCCTATCAGGATCTGATAAGATGTATGCCCCCTTGAGGATGAAATTTTTGACAATGTATGGACCCATCCATAATGTCTCAAACTTTCCAGCCCCTAAAGCTTCTTTGAAAACATCGTAGAGGAGAACTAACCCCCCTTTGATGAAGGTCTGTGGGGTGATTTTGTGATCAAATGTGGCTTTGACCCTCTTTTTGTGTGCTTCATTATGTTGGATAGATTCCCGTCGAATTTCATTGACAAGTTACAACTACACCAACATTTTCTCTAAAGGTTTGGTGTTAGTGAGAAGTTCGATGGCTGAGTGTAAGGTAGGGATCTCACACTCAATGGGGAGCACAAATTCCACCCCAAAGACTAATTGAAAGGGCATGAATCCTACAGATGCTTTGGCTATTGTGCAGTACCCCCATAGGGATGAAAACACCACATGGTGCTAATAGGTTTTGTGATTTTTCACCATATGCTGCAACATTGATTTGAGAACTTTGTTGACAAATTCTACCTGGACGGATTGAGGGTAGTATGGGGAAGAAAACTCATAAGCTAAGCCAAGGTGTTGGGATAACTCTTAAAATATTTCATTCTCAAAATGTTTCCCATGATTGGATACCAACTCCTTAAGAACACCGAACCGTGTTATGACATGGTTAAAGAAAAACCATGCATTGGTTTCTGTTGTTAGGGTCCAACCCTAACCCCCTTATTTATGTAATAGGATCGAGTCATAGTTATAGTTAAGTAAAGTGTCAATAAAGCTCATATTAATAATTGTAAGTGGTTAACCGACATTTAATGAAGGGAGCACAGTTAGTTGCAAATTGGCCATGGTATTAGATAGATGGTATTAATAAGAACCATGGTATTGCCCCATGGTATTGCATGTATGAATCCTATATAAAGGATAGAGACTCTCCTCGAGGAGCTTCGTGTCTTATTTTGTAATTGAGCTGAGCTCTATTGGAGGTTTCCCCCTCAAAGAGGAAAGTGAACATTGCTTTCTGAATAATAAAATACTTGCTATTATTTCTCATTGTTCTATGTTCTGGGTATATTTCTTTACATATTTGGTATTCTAGTATCGTCTTGTAGGTTAAGAGCATAACAAGTGGTATCAGAGCGCTTTCCAGGGCCGGTGGGATCTCCAATTTTTAGCAAAATTGTTTTTTGGCTAGAGACGTGTTCTGACGTCTTTAAACCACAAGATTTGTCGTTGAGCGCATAAACCTGTGGATTCAGGGAGGCATGCATGTAGGAAATACAAGAGGTGATCACGCTTGTTGGACTTCCTTGTAACCCCTATGGGTACCCCTTTGAGTAGTAGCACATTAGGCAGAACCGTGCACAGACTGTCTTCCAAGTACCCTTTGGGTATATCGAAAGCCCCCTAGCTCCCGAAACCTCGCCATAGATAAACCGTCGATCGTCTTTCTGCTACAGTGCATCGAGAACAACACTCAGGGAGATTACTCGTGCATACGATAGGGTAGTCAGGTTGTACGGCTAAGGGTACAATTGATCCTCTTTGGTTAGTGCCCTGAAAGATTGGGCCAAGTACTACTGTTAGACCCTTATGTATATTGCGATCTGTAGCACCTGACACTCCTGGAGACCATAGTTCCCTTCTCTATCTCTGGATCATGCATCACCTTTCCCAGATCAAATCTCGTAGGTGGGGTTTTGTCGCAGCAGCAACAATCAGTCCCGCCGTTCAGATCTATCAGATCCATCAGATCCGCCATCTAGATCTAGTAGTTTGGGCTCTGTAGTTGTCGCAACAATTAGATCCGCCATTCAGATCTAACTAATTGTGTGGGTTCCTATACCTGGGTGTGATTTTCGCAGGACTTTGGGTAGCATTGAAATTTTTGGGATTCAGCTACTGTAGTATTCCTAAGCAAGGAGACCCCCCGGGATGCTTATTGGAGACTTAGCCCATAAGAATCAGGTCGACGAGTTGAGCAAGGTGGTACCATTCAATTGTTAGTGCCAAAAATTTCAGGCGGTCCCAAATTTCAAGTACATCGGATCGATGAATGGTACAAACTAGAGCTCAAGCTATGGCCAATGAGAGGATTTACAACCTTGAATCACAATTGAAAGATGTAATTTTGCAGCTGAAGAACTTAAATGAAACACTCTCAAATTGCAAGGTGGAGGAACACACGGAGGTATATATTGGCAATGAAAACATTGAGGGCGAGTCTAGCCATTCTATTCACCTATTTGGCACCCACCAACAATCCCATCTACGACCACCCGAGCTAGACATGCATAAATTTGATGGCTCTCACCCGGCCGCATGGATAGCACAAATGGAGCAATATTTCACACTAAATTACATCCTGGATGATGCGACTCAGCTTAGTGTGGGTAGCATGTACTTGGACAATGAAATATGGAAATGGTGGCAATGGCATCAACGTTGCTATGGAAGGTCCTTGACTTGGCAGACATTCAAAAAAGCTCTTACGGATCGCTTTGACCATGAATCTAATTTTTTGGGTCATCTCACTAAGCTCCGATAGACAGGAATAGTGAACGAATATATTATAGCCTTTGAGCCTTAGCTTTCCGCAGTAGAGGTCTACACGATGAGTTCTATGTGGAATGTTTTGTCAGTGGTCTCAAAGAAGCCATACAAGCCCACGTTCGACTGCACCACCCTATCTCATGGCTGCATGCTTGTAGGATAGCTCATGAAGTAGAATGTGCATTAGTGGCCCAGTCCAATCGCCCAAATTTCATAGCCAAGGGTTGCCCCACCAAGGCTCAAAGCACTACCCAAACACTCAAGGTTCAAAAGGTGTCACCAACAGAAATGGTGGAAAGAAGAAAGCAAGGATTATGTTACTAATGTGATGAGAAATACTCCCCTGGGCATAAATGCAAGGAGCCCAAATTCTTTCAAATTGATGCTACTGATCATAGTTCATCGGAGGAAGCCCCACCACTTGAGGAACTAGAGGAGGAAGAAGAGGACAACCAGTAGGACAATGTACCTGAAGAACCAATAATCTCGCTGCATGATTTGGTAGGGATTTCTTCTCCCCAAACTCTCAAAATCAGAGGTTTTATCAAGCATCGCCCAGTGGTAGTCTTGATTGATAGTGGCAGTACACATAACTTTATCCATCAAAGAGTCGTGGAAGCAGTGCATTTTTTTGTCCGAGCAGTTTCTAACTTCCAGGTCCAAATTGCTGATGGGGGGACAATGAGATGTGAAGGCCGCTGTGAAAATGTCAAACTTCAAATGGGGTATTATCAGTTAAAGACCCACATGTTTTCCATACACATGGGAGGGTGCGACATTATCCTAGGTTCTGAATGGATTCGCACCCTTGGCCCAATCACAATGGATTTCCAGGAGTTATATATGAGCTTTAAGCAGAACAACCACACACATACCCTCCGCGGACTCCAGGCGGGAGCTCCCTCTATCGTCAGCTCACATCAAATGGAAAAAATGTTAAAAAAGGGCCACCATGGAGTTATAGCCCAATTTAATGCCATCTAGGCCTTCGAACCCAATTCTCTTCATATTCATCCTGAGATGCAACAGATCTTAAACAACCATTTGCCAGTCTTTGACAAGCCTCATGAGCTTCCACACTCGAGAGGGGAACATGATCATAGCATTACTTTGGTCCTAGGGGCCCAACCACCAAATGTGAACCCATATAGATATTCGTTCACCCAAAATAGTGAAATTGAAAAAAATCATTAAGGAACTCTTGGAAGCAGGCATCATTCGTCCCAACATTAGTCCTTATTCATTGCCGGTGGTCATGGTGCTCAAGAAATATGGGGAATGGCATATATGTCCAGACTTCTGGGCCCTCAATAAGTTGATGGTCAAAGAAAAATTTCCCATCTTGGTTGTCGATGATTTTCTAGATGAACTAAATGGGGCTCAATTCTTTACTAAGCTTGACCTTCGCTCATGCTATCACCAAATTCGCATGAAAGAAGTAGACATTCCAAAGACTGCTTTCCGAACTCATGAAGGACATTATGAGTTCCTGGTTATGCCATTTGGTCTTTGTAATGCCCCATCCACTTTTCAGAGCCTTATGAACCACCTGATCAAACCATATCTCAGAAAATTTGTCCAAATTTTCTTTGATGACATCCTCATCTACAGTCTCACCTGGGTCACACATCTTCAACATGTAGATCTGCTCTTGCAACTGCTCTGCAAGCATAAATTATTTATTAAGATGTCCAAGTGCTCTTTTGGCATGGAAGAAGTTGAGTATTTGGGCCGCATTGTGGGGCGTGAAGGTGTCAGGATGGACCCCAAAAAGATCCAGGAAATGCAAGATTCGCCTCAACCAAAGACCTTGAAGAGCTTGAGAGGATTTTTGGGTCTCACAAGCTACTATCGCAAATTTTTCCACAATTATGGTCTCATTTCTAGGCCCCTCACTAAACTCCTCAAGAAAAATTCATTCCTATGGAATGATGAAGCACAACAGGCATTGATAGCTCTCAAAAATGCGATGTGTTCCACTCTAGTGTTAGCACTACCCGACTTCACCAAATCTTTTGTGATTGAATGTGATGCTTCTGGTATGGGTATTGGGGTGGTCTTAATGCAGGAAGGTCAACCCTTGGCCTTCACGAGCCAACAACTAAGTGGGAAGAATTTGGAACAATCTACCTATGAGAAGGAGATGATGGCCATCCTACATGTAGTAGATACCTAGCGACCATACTTATTGGGGCGACATTTCCAAATCTGCACAAACCATCAAAGCCTTAAATATTTTTTGGAGCAACACCTATCCTCACCACAACAAAATAAATGGCTTGCCAAAAAGTTGGGATATGATTATGAGATAATTTACAAGAAAGGGTGTGAAAATATTGTAGTAGATGCGTTATCCCACCAATTTGAGGAGGAAAGTACCCTGCTCGCAATTTCCCTTCCCATTCCAGAATGGATTGAAGAGGTTCACAAGGAATGGTTTTCACATCCCTGGCTCTCCCAACTCATTAGTCAATTGCAGGGGGATCCAAATTCCAGAGTGGGCTACTCGTGGCAGGATGAGATTCTTCACTACAAGGATAGGGTCATAATATCACCAACATCCACTCTCAAAAGCCTCATTTTGGCAGAGTTGCACTCATCTCCCACTGCAGGACATTTAGGCTTTCAGAAGACGCATGCTCACACTCAAGGATCATTTTTTTGGACAGGAATGAAAAAGGAAATTCTTACTTTTGTAGCTAAATGTGACGTCTATCAGTGCCACAAATGAGAAACAATCAAATCCCCAAGCACATTACAGCCATTGCCCATCCAGGCCTCAATCTGGACAGAGGTTTCTATGGATTTCATTGCAGGTATTCCAAAGTCAGGAAACAAGTTAGTCGTCATGGTGGTTGTGGATAGACTTTCTAAGTATGCTCATTTTTGTGCCCTACCCCACCCTTTTATACTGACTTTGGTCGCTCAATATTTCATGGATCAAATCTTCAAATTGCATGGCATGCCCACTTCCATTATATCTGATCGTGACCCGATCTTCATTAGTAACTTTTGGCAGGAACTGTTCTGGCTACAAGGTACCCAACTACAACTTAGTACTTCCTATCATCCACAAACTGATGATCAAACTGAAGCAGTCAACAAATGTCTGGAGACATACCTTAGGTGTTTCACTTTAGAAAAGCAACATCCCTGGGTATAGTGGTTACCTCTAGCCAAATAGTGGTATAACACCAACTATCATGCCACCACCAAAATGAATCCATATGAAGTAGTTTATGGTCAACTCCCTCCTTCCCCTACTTCTTATATCAAGGGATGTTCGAAGGTACAAGCAGTGGACCAACTCCTACAGAACTGCACAACCATGCTGGCCCACCTTAGAGAGAATCTTCATCAAGCCCAAAACTGCATGAAGCAACAAGCAGATCAACATCGCTCAGAATGCCAATTTCAAGAAGGGGATCAGGCATTTTTGAGGCTGCAACCATATAAGCAAACATCACTCAAAGACAAGGGTTGTCAGAAATTATCTCCAAAATTCTGTGGACCATGTCAAGTGCTTCAGCGCATTGGATAAGTTGCCTACAAGCTCGCTTTGCCACCCACTGCAAAAATCCATCCAGTCTTCCATGTCTCATGCCTCAAGAAAGTGATTGGGAACCATTGCAGAATTCAAACCAGTCTACCTGAAGTGGATGAAGAAGGATTAGTTTGGCTCCAACCTAAATAGGTTCTTGACACAAAAGAATGGCACCTGCGTGGCTGCACGATCAAGGAAGTCCTCGTCAAGTGGAAAGACACCTCTCTGGAAGATACAACCTGGGAACCAGCCACTATCCTTCAACAATTTCCGTAGCTTTAGCCTTGAGAACAAGGCTATTCTTATGGGGGAGGGCATGTTAGGGTCCAACCCTAACCCCCTTATTTATGTAATAGGGTCAAGTAATATTTATAGTTAAGTAATGAGTTAATAAAGCCCATATTAATAATTGTAAGTGGTTAAACCGCATTTAATGAAGGGACCACAGTTAGTTGTAAATGGGAAATGGTATTAGTTATATGGTACTAATAAGAACCATGGTATTGCCCCATGGTATTGCATGTATGAATTGTATTTAAAGGATAGACACTTCCCTCAAGGAGCATCATGTCTTATTTTGTAATTGAGCTCAGCTCTATTGGAGGTTGCTCCCTTGAAGAGGTAAGTGAACATTGCTTTCTGAATAATAAAATACTTGCTATTATTTCTCATAGTTTTGTGTTATGGATATATTTCTTCACATATTTGGTATTCTGGTATCATCTTATAGGTTAAGAGCATAACATCTGTGGTGTTATTATTTGTGGGCATGGCCATTGCCCACTTGGTGAAGTAGTTGAAGATAACCACAATATACTTATGTTTTCTAGATGATGGGGGGTTACAGGTCATGAAGTCTATGCCCCATTTGTAGAAGGGGCTTGCAATGATGAATGGATGTAGGGGAGTGGGTGGGGCTCACACCTTATGAGCTTATTTTTGGAATTTCCCACATCTTTTGACTACTTGAATGCAGTCGTGGAAAAGGGTGGGACAAAAATAACCAACACGAAGGATTTTATGGGTGGTGTCCATCCCTAAGAGGTGACTGTTGCACGCTCTGCTATGACAATCATTTAAGACCTATTTAACCTATTCATGAGTGAGACATCGACAAAGGATGGTGTTAATGCCTCGTCAATAAAGGTCATCCCCCAAAAGGAGGTAACTAGGGGCCTGATGGCATATGCGCCTCTAATCTTCATGAGTAAGCTAAGGTTTGAAATTTTGAGTTCGTAAAAAGAGGAGGATATCACCATATCAAGGATCATTCGTTGATACTAATAACAAGGGAGAGCATCATTAACGAGGGATTCTTGGGTCTCTGTTGGGAGATCAGTGATGGAATCAGTGAGGATAAGCACCTATTTTATTTTAGGGGAAGCAAAATATAAATCGAATTCTTGCAGTATCACTATTCATCGAGCATATTTGTGGTTCATCATACAATGATTTAGAAAATCTCTCATGTGCTTGATAGATTATATTATGATGGTGGTTTGAAGGATGATCTAATGTTGAAGCTTCTATCTGGAATGCACTAGCGCCAAGACAATTTTTTTCTTCTGGCACATACTTCAGTGGAGGCCCAGATAGGTTCTTTTGACATAATAAATTACTTACTCCTTATTATCAAATCCATCCTAGACTAACACCCTAGCGATGGCTACATATGATGTCGATAAGTATAGGGTATAGTCTTTATTTTGGATAGGAGGTGTAATTAAAGGAGTTTGAGATAATGCATCTTTTAAAGATTCAAATGACTTTTGAGCCTCTTCATCCCATTGGAAGGGAATATCTTGACGAAGCAGGCACAGAAAGCCTTCTATGCAAGTAGTGTAGTTGGGGAAAAATCGTCATCAGGAATTAGCCTTACCCTGTAGGCTTTGTAACTACTTTAATGTTTTTGGAGGTGGTACCTCCTTAATAACGTGGACTTTGAGAGGGTCAACTCTAATACCTTGCTGGGAAACAATGAATCCTAGTAGTCTTTGAGGGTTGACACATTAGACACACTTGAAAGGGTTCAAGTGTAGGTTATATTGTTGATGTCTCTAAAAAGCCAAGTGTAGATCCTCCATATGGTAAGCATTCTCCTTCGATCGCACTGTAAGGCCATCCAAATAGATGAGGATAAGATGATCCAAGTTGTGGAAGATGTAATTCATGGTGCGTTGGAAGGTGGTACCAGTGTTTTTAAGACCGAAAGGCATAACTCAGTATGCGAGTGTACCCCAAGGGGTTGTGAAGGGAGTTTTATATTGATCTGTATGGCAAATCTGGATTTGGTTATATCCTAAGAACTCATCCATGAAGGAGAGAGCTTCATGACTAGCGCAAGTGTCAATAACTTGGTTGATAAATGGCATGCAGTAATTGTCTTTGGGACATGCTTTTTTCAAATCTCAGAAATCAGTACAAACACAAATGGTGCCCTATTTCTTCATGATGGGTACATGGTTAGAAACCAAAGAAGTGTAAGCAATAGGATAAATGAAGCCAACTTTGTGGAGTTTATCAATTTCTTGTTTGATTGCTTTTGCCTTAAAGGATGTAATTGACATTGTTTCTGCCTAAAGGGATGGACGTCAGGCCAGATGTCAATATGGTGTTCCACAATGGTGGGACTGGTGCCTAACATCTCAGAGTAATCCCATGCAAAAATATCCATGTACTCTTGGAACAAGGTTGTGTACAAAGTTACCTCTTCTGGAGAGCATGCTGCCCCTAGGGATGTCTCTTTGACTTTGTTAGGTTTGTTTGAAATATTTAACTTGATGGTCCCTTCCTCAAATGCATTAGGTGTTGGGATGGGATTTTTGAACCAATATACTCTTCCGAATGGGATGAGGTCTTTAGATTCTATGTGGAAAATATCGTGGGTTGGTGTGTTAGTAGGCACAAATGTTTTTTCAGGTAGAAAGAATGAATGATGGTGCATGGCATCGCATGGAAATTCGGGTTCTGTTATGGTCTCGAGAATATCTTCATCTGAGTAAAAAAGATAATATGAAGTTGAATTGGATTGTGTGAGGTCGTGAGGAGGGAGTTTGGGCCTAGTAGTGGTGGTTGACAAGAAAGAATATGATTTGGTCGTTGATGTCGTAGAACCAAGAAAAGTTTCCAATGTGCATATCAGATGGGTCTACACCGTTGGTGGTTTTACCACTGGTGTGGTAGTTTTAGTGGTCTCGACACCTAAAAATGATGATCAAACAACATGGTTTATGCTTCCTGCGGATGAGGAAATGAATTGTATATGTTTTTTCATGTCATCAACATTAGGTGGTGGAACAATTTCTGTAATGGTGGGTTGATAATGAGTGAGAAGAAGTTCTTGTGACCTTGTTGGTGTACAAGGAGAATAATTTTCTTCCTCAATAGGAGGTTGACATTGAATCCTGAGCTGTCAAAATGTTTGTAACATATGACATGCCTCAGCATTATGAGAGTTATTGGTGCAAATGTTGCACGCAAGACCTATACTTACATAATAGATAGTGTGGATGTTGTTACTTCTCATAGTGTAAGATGATGACGCATGGTTATCGTAATGAGATGGGGTATCCTAGGGTGCTTGCCACCTCTGGGTCTTGTATTGCCGTAGCGTGACTTCCTAGTGTGGGTTTGTCTCAATGTTGTTCTTGTTGCTCTAAAACATAGAAGGCACTGACAATTCCTTGTATGACGTTCATGAGAGAAGATGTGACAATGAAAACGTGTGAGGCTCTCTTGGTTTGAGAGATGGACATGTGGGATGTATACTAATAAGCAAAAGATGTATCTTATCTTTCCCAATTCTTGACATTGATTCACCTGGTAGTTGGGTCTATCACATAAGGCACATGTGAGGGGTGATATTGACAAGGCGGCCTAAGATATTTTTTCTTCTCTTTTCTAGATCCAGACCAATGATGGTGAGAGGAGACTTGTTTATGGGGGTTTAGATGAACCACAAATAATATTTTTTCCTCAAACACACATAAAATGTACCTATATGCTTCATCCCCTTTTGGTGTGGTGTGATCTGATGATTTGGTATCTAATATGACTAAATCAAAGTTTTTATGATGAATCGATGCATAAAATCTAACATAGAGTAGAATCAGGGAAGATGGGGGTAGTGTCGCACGTGATGGTTTCTTGCACAAATCTTGAAAGTATGACATCTACGCTTGGGTATGTTTCTTTGGGCAACACAGGTACCTGGATATAATCAGTTGCATGCCCATAATTTGGGACACTGGGTAATCAATTGGTATGGTTCATCACATAAGGCACATAATGAGGAAGGAGATGTGGACTCTGTTTACCTTCTTCTATTTTGGGGGGTTGGGTGAGAGGAATACGAGCATGCCACTGGTTCCACTTGCACATAAAGGAAATTTTGGATCCATCATTAACTGGTAGTGTGGTTGGTATTGATGGAGCCTTAGAATTAGATGTATAAGTGCACTTAATGCATGTCGATATCGAGGGATTTTGGGGCAATGATGAGTGTAATGCTTGTACTCTGTGCATGTAGAACATGCATGGTTGGTGTGCAATGCCTTGTTGCATATTTCTATGAATTTTTCTCCAATTGGTGGAGTTGGGGTCATTGGCATTTTTGGGGCATGCAAAAGAGTTTTTAACTCATATAACTCAGGGCAGATGTTAGTAGGGTGCCAAACTACTTCACACAAAGAACATGGTGGAAGCATAATAGAGGAGGAAGTGTTTGAGGCTTCCACCTTCTTGCATTTTTTCTTATTCCTTTTTCTAGAACCAGATGGTGTTAGTGCAAGCATTTCTTATTGTGGGGTGTTATCCTGAGGAGGTATAGGAATGATGCCAGTTGATGTGATACCTAAGCTTCCATGGCATGAAGGGCTAAATACCAGACTGATGTCACTAGATCCATATTGGGAAATGAGAGCATTGCAATGACTTGGTGCAAGAAAAAGCTAGGTGGAGGGAATAAAAAGGGTGTTTGGGTGATGGTATATGGTAGGAACATAGACTTAGCAGTGGAAACACTTGTGGTGTTGAGAAATGGCTCTTGACTTGGTTGGGTGTTTGATGAATTCATCATGCACACCAAAGCTTCTGTGGTTACTAGAATGTCTTCCAACATTATAGGGGGTTCTCCCTGTTATGTACCGAGGAGAGTTGATGGTTTAAACTGTTTAGGCCTGCATTTAGTGTAAGTTGTGATCAAATTTGAGGAGCATCCTATATAAGGTAGGATGCCATCAGGGGTGGATAATGTCTTCTTCTCATAATACATGAGCTAGTCAACTATAACAATTTTCCCCTCTTGGGGAACATCATTACCCTAAACACAAAGGATGCTACTGTAGTCATTTCATACATATAGCTACGTCCAAGAAGGATGTTGTAATAAAACTATGTGTCCAAGATGCCAATGTCAATGAGCACTGCTTTTCCATAGAGATGTATCGACAGATCTTGGTATAAGCCAATGGGGGCTGAAGGGCACCCATCATATGCTCAGAGCGTGATGTCAGATGGATTGAGTTATGCAGATCCCAGTTTCTGCTACACTATTTTGGACATGATACATGTGGATTCTTCTTCATAAAAAATGCAACGATAAATGGCGATGTTCTATTTTGAGACCAGGATTTGGAAGGTGACTAGCGATGGAAGACACGAGCCGAGTTTATCCAAATAAAAAACCATTAAGTGAGAATTGAAAGGGTCGATTATGCTTAATGCAGAAATTAAGGATTTCCATTGAGTTGGGCATGATTGCAGGACTTCTAATGATGACATAGCTACAGGAAATTGAGCCATGGTAAGTTTTAGGGGCGAATTTTAGCCCAAGGGTGAAATTTAAGGGGTTTTTCATTTTAGAGGGGCGAAATTTTTATAAAACACCCATTTCTTATATTTACCCCAACTTTTATTTAAAAAATAACTATTTTTGGGTGGATAAAATATGAAAATACTCATTTGACCCGATTCGCCTGGTTTGGGAGGTTATATTCCATTACAATCGCCTTTGCAATGTTAAATTCCTTTGCAATCGTCCATTTTCTGGTTTGGGAGGTGGTTTGGGAGGTTGTATTTGGTCCCAATAAATAAAAATAAAGTGGAGGTATGGTAAATAAATAAAACCTCTTTTTATATTTACTCCAAAGATATGGTAAATAAATAAAAAATATAAATAAACTAGAGGTTTTAATTAAGTGAATCCTATGGGCCAAATACCATGTTTATAAAAGAGGTATGGTAAATTAATAAAAATTTAAATAAAGGAGAGGTATGGTAAATAAATAATACATTTTTTTATATTTACTCCATAAGTCACCTTATATTTAAGAACACAAAAGGGTGTAAACAAATAAAAATATAAATAAAGTGGAGGTATGGTAAATAAATATAACCTATTTTTATACTTATTCCAAAGGTATGGTAAATAAATAAAAAATTAAATAAACTGGAAGTTTGATAAATAAATAAAACCTCTTTTTATATTTAGTCCATAACCCTCTTTCTATTTAAGAAGGCACAAAAAAGAGGTTTTATTTAAGTGAATCTTATGGGCCAAATACCATATTTATAAAAGAGGTTCTATTTAGGTGAATCCTATGGGCCAAATACCATATTTATAAAAGAGGTTTTATTTAAGTAAATCCTATAGGCCAAATACCATATTTATAAAAGAGGTATGGTAAATTAATAAAAATATAAATAAACGAGAAGTATGGTAAATAAATAAAACATTTTTTTTATTCACTCCACAAGTCACCTTATATTTAAGAACACTCGAAAAATGAGTTATATTTAGGTGAAGCCTATGAGCCAAATACCAGGGGCGAAATTATTATTAATACCATGCAAAAAAACATTATTAACCCTAATATTAGTATTAATAAAAGTAAAGATGGCACATGGTATTGACCCATGGTATTCACGTGGAATGTAGCCTATTTAAAGGGGGAAATTAAACCAACATAAATCCATCTTTACTTTGGATCTACCAAGCGTCCAGAGGGATCAAATATCGTGATATGCAAACTAGCATAGAGTGAAAAAATATTTGATCCCTCTGGGGGCTTGGTAGATCAAGAGTAAAAATGGATCTTGTAATTTAATGTCACTTTAGCATAGAGTGAAAAAATATTTGATCCCTCTGGGGGCTTGGTAGATCAAGAGTAAAAATGGATCTTGTAATTTAATGTCACTTAAACATTTTAAAATGCATCTTGTAATTTAATGTCACTTAAACATTTTCACTTGGTTAAAATAAAAATCACATAATATAAATTTTTAAGAGAAATAAAAATCAATTATTAATTTTTATAAATTACTAATGGTAGTTTTTAAGCTTCGGGTTTATGATAACCCATGGTATTGACCCATGGTAATACCATGGTATTCATGTGAGCATAGACTATTTAAAGGGGAAATTCTATGAGCTTAGATCCATCTTAATTCCAGGTCTACCAAGCGTTGAGAGGGATAAATAGATTTCATCCCTCTAAGAGTGGTAGATGTGGAGTTAAGACGGATATAGGTTGGTTTTTATGATAATGAAGATATTAAATAGACTTAGGAAATTATATTGTAAAAAAAATATTAAGGTGAATGGTTAAAGCTACATTTAATCACTTCACAAAATTTAGTAAAAAATACCAAGATCTCCATTAATATTGGTTTTTCTGACTTAACAAAAAAAAATTCAAAACAATGAAATCTTAACTCTTTCTGCATCACCCTCATAGAAGAGAGATAGTCGTTGCCCATATTTCTCACCATTTTTCAAACATTCTCAATATTATATCTTCATGGAAAAGTTAAGTTACTGATCTTGGATTAGTTGTTTAAAAAATATGCTCGTTTGTACAACCTTTCATCTTCTCTGCTATTCTTAGTTTGTCGTAATGATCTGTAGGGGTTGCCACTACACCATATTGTCCTAAAAGGCGGAGATTGTGCACCAAAATGGAAATTAATCCACATGTTACAACATTGTTAAAAAATGCAAGACGTATGAAGGTAATGAATTATGCTAATAAACAATTTAGATTGGGAAAGACGTAATTAAATTTTATTATTTAATTGAAGATTTCCAATTAAAATAATAATAAATCTACATTTATATATTTATATATTGAATGGAAGGCTTCGACAACAGTCACTTCTTTCCATTAGATCACGTTCAGGCCTTTGGGATATCTAGTACTTTCTTGTATTATATAGTTGGGGCTTGCTACTTGTTGGCATGTTGGGGTAAACAAACTTGATGTGTTTTTTTTTGATCTCGCAGTTGGAGTCTACGGAATAAGAAAGAAATTTGATTTGCATTTTCTCATCCTGATAGGTAAATGTTTGTAGATGAAGATTCCATCTTAGCAACTCTGTCACAAGGAAATTCTGTATATTCTGTTGTTTCTCAGTACAAAATCAAGCATTTTTTTTTAACTCAACATTGGTTGCATTTAGGAGCAAAGAGTTGTCTCCATGTCTTCTTCATGCAAGAAAGTTGTATGGTCCAATGATCCTGCCATATGACTGTTGACAGCTAGCTTGCGGTACAAGGCTATCTTTGATGATGAAGTAGTAGTAGTAGCTTGGTGGCGGGGAAGATTTGAAAAGTTAAATATTCAATGAAATTCATGATTTTTATGTGGTTGGCCCTAACGAATAATGTTTTAATGTGAGAAGTTCTACAAAATAGGGCAAGGTAGGGTCTTGGAATTTGTATTGTATGAAATGTAAAGGGGAAACAATAGACCACGTGCTGGTGTGCATTTGTATTTTTGCTCAGGAGTTATGGGGTGTTATTCTCCCCTTATTTGAGAATAGGGTACTTGGCAGGCTTCCTTGTTGGACTATTTGATGATAGAGCACTCAAATAACATAGATCATTGGCCCTGGTTGCCTCTAGAGCCATTTGGACAGGAAAGAAGGAAGAACAATTATGTAGACATGGAGATCCCTCCTTTTTAGGTACATCATCAAATAAAATACCTATATGAAGGCATAAAAATGATTCCAAAGGTTAAATTTAAGGTGGATTTCAATCTGGAGATTGATAAAACTTATCCATGGCCTTTCTTTGTTGGTGCTTGCCAAGGTGATATTCTTGTTATATATATCATCTGTGAATATGTGTGATATTCTTGTTCTATATATTATCTGCGATTCGAACCTAAGTTAGCTACTCCTGCATGTGTGATATTCTTGTTCTCTATATTATTTGGGATTCGAACCCAAGTCAGCAATGTGCAGGAGGAAAATTCAAATTGGTGTTTCTTTTGGTGTCTTTCATGTCTACCTCTCTTAGAGAATTATCCGCAATACATAAAGTTCTGGATTCACATCCTCCCGATATTTGATTATTTTTCACATTTTGAAGTGGGCATAAAGGATAGCTCTTGTTTCAGGTGCAAATATATTCATTGTAGGTCATAATAGGCTGTGGAGTAGTAGGGATGGGCTTGTTGGGTCAATATAATTTAAACCTAGCTGCAACTTTGAACCCCAAAACTTCACAACCAGTTTTGGGGGTTCCCTAGGAACAGAAAAGTAGAAAATTAGGAGGTTGAAAATTTGAGGTCGTGCCCATCATATAAAACTTTTTGTATCACAACAAGCTTGACAATGGGAAATCCTTTAGCGTTGATGCTGCCGCAACCCTACAACTTCCTAGGTGTGCATGTTGTTCACAATTCACGCTATGATTTATTTATTTACGTAGTTGTTTTTGGTTAAAATTGCTACATGTATAGATAGCATGTGTGACATCCTTGATAACCTTTCCATTTGAAGACCAAGTGAAGAAAGCACAAATCATAGTTGAATATAGTTTAACTTGGAGGTGTTTAGAAGATTCATTTGTGAATTGAGTTGATGCAAATAAGCTTCTTATCTTCATTTAATGAACTATGTCAAATACCTCGATTTTATTTATAGTTTAGTTGAGTTAATGGTCAGTGAATGGATTGATAAAGACTTTGTTCTTGATATGGATTCCCCTCGGATGCTAGCAAACAAAAATTGTAGACCTCAATAATACAATTAATTCTCCTGTCAAATCATGCCTCAGTTACTGAGGGTACTAAATTATTGTGATTTCTTTATCTAGTTTGTATATTACTTCGTGCAGAGGGAAAGTAGAGCTTTGCAGATCCTCCTTTGAGTGAGCTCGATCTTGAAATGAATGTGATAATTGAGAGAGAAAAGTAGTCACAATTCAATGGCTTGGAACTTATTTATGCTGAAAATTTTACATCGTAGGTGGTTATGGAAGATGTTGGATCATGTCTAACAAACAAGTATTCATAAGGACTCCCTGGTAATAGGTAAATGCCTGAAGATATAACTTGGAATGTGAAGAATGGCACCATCATGATTGTGATTGTGTCTGAGCTTCTTTGCAGTTTCTTCTTGTCACTTGGTATTTTTTTCTTGTTAAACTCAGTTTCTCTTAGCTTTTGGACCTATACTTTTTAGTTTGAATGTTTGACATGTTGGTTTCTGGGTTTAGCATTATATTTTAGAGACCTATAGTTGCTTCATGAGTATCTGTTATCACAATGATGAATACAGTTGTTGGACACTTTTCTATATTTATTCACTATTGTGTTGGGTTGGGATTTATGCCATGCATATAATATGCTGGCAATGAATTCATTGACCAAAGTGAGAGGCTTTGCTAGTATAGGGCCCTAGAAGCATTCCATCTTGAAAACAATATATGGGGTGTTAATTTTCAACCATTATCTTGATCCCCAGCTAATTTTGTTGTTTATACAACTATCCTCCAACCACATCATCACATTATGGTGTGTATGGTTTTGAGCTATGAACCTCCTTTGATAAGATTACGATTCCTATTTGGGCATGTAACATATGAAAATTTTCTTTGCATCATTTAAGGTTTGGACTTACCACCTGGAGGGCATCTGTCTCATGGATTCATGATAGCAAAAAATCGAGTATATGCTACATCAATTTACTTTGAATCAATGCCATATCATCTAGATGAGTCCACATGTGAGCTTACATTTCCAGTCTAATAATAATTAGGAGGGAAATAGTTCTATCATTGACAATGTTATATACCTAGGGGGGATAATATGGGGTACAAAGGGAGGTACCCAAGGGAATAATGTAATAATGGGATGGGCCATAGTAATAAATAAGGTGGTTAAATTTTATATACCTAGGGGGGATAATATGGGGTACAAAGGGAGGTACCCAAAAGAATAATGTAATAATGGGATGGGCCATAGTAATAAATAAGGTGGTTAACCCAAATCATGTAAGGGACCACAAGTAGTTAGTAATAATGTAATGGGCCCATGGTATTAGATAGATGGTATTGAGGGAACCATGGTAATGACTCATGGTATTGTATGTATGAGGCCTATATAGAGGCTAGAGACT
>APFE031548759.1:301472-322110 GCA_000404065.3 Pinus taeda
TTGCATGTATGAGGCCTATATAGAGGCTAGAGACTCCACATGGAGGATTTCAAGGAATAGTCAAGGATTATTGTATGTACAAGCATATGGCTTGTGGAGTGTTCTCCTTCCTTAAGGAGTGAATGTATGGTGTTGCCCTACCTTAAGGGTTTGATAATAAAGAAGCATTTCTATCTTATTTCTTGGGTTTATTTCTATTGTCTTATATTTTCATATCAGAGTTATAACAGAGAGAGATTGTTAAAATTGGCAACTAGGGCCAAACTCCATGAGGGTCACCTTATTCATGGTTGATAATACTTTATCTAGATTCATCTCGTTGAGAGGTGTAGGATTGATCTAAAGATCATCCGATTCCGATAAGTATTTATGGAGATATATTTTGATTATGGAAAAATTGTCAAAGTCGGCCAACAAATTGTGTATGCTCAGAAGCCCAACGGACACATCTATTCATCATCAACGATTGAATATAAATACAGGTTGTCTCCTCCTCATTTGGACACACACTTCTCATCCATCTCTCTCTCTCTCTCTCTCTCTCTCTCTCTCTCTCTCTCTCATGCGCAAATAGGTTTCTCTCTCACATGTGGGAAGGAAGGACGTAGTTTTCTAAGGGTTTACAAACTGCAGATTGGAACTTTGAGCAGCGTTGACTATCACTCTCTCCCTCTTGATTGTGCAGTAGGTGAAGCTGACTCTCCTTGGAAATCCGCAATTTTTGGCACAGGAATCGAGGTGATCTGACCTTTGGTTTGAAAGATATTGACTGCCCTAGTTTAAGGTTGATGTTGTTGATGTCGATGATGTTGATGCAACTGATGCCGATGATGTTGATGCCATTAATGTCGATGATACCGATGCCGCTGATGCTGATGTCGATGATACTAATGCCACTGATGTTGATGCTGCTAATTCCGATGATGTTGATGCCACTAATATCGATGATACTGATGTTGCTGATGCCGATGACGCTGATGTCGTTGATGCCAATGATGTTGATGTCGGTGATGTCGAGGATATTGATGTCATTGATGTCGATGATGTTGATGCTGATGATACTAATGTTGCTGATGTCGATGATGCTGATGCCGATGATACTGATGCCGATGACGCTGATCTAGGGTTTGTTGCTGCTGATATAAATCAAATTTTTGTATTATTTCTCTCTGTTGAATTATTGAAGATAAAAGAATATTTGATCAAAGGGTTTCCCCATACTGGGGTTTGTCCCTAGCTAGCCGCCACATCTTGTGTCCCTTGTCTTGGCTTGTTTTCTGTTGATCGTTTAATTTTCTATCTGCACTTTACTTATGTACATGTGATTACTAATCTGTGGATAATAATAAGAAAGATAAGTAAATTGTTCTAAGCATAGAATATACCATAATTTAACACAGTATCAGAGCTGAGGTGAAGACAAAGCCCAAGCAAGAGCAAGAGCAATCACCGAAGAGAAGGTTGGCAAGGCTATCTAAAAATAACTATGGGGTCCTCAACACTCTTCCCCGCCGAAGACAAGCTCTGTGAGAAGTATGACTATCAAGGATGGAAGATGTCTCTCGATCTGACTTTAGAAAATCAGGAAGTGTTGGACCATGTGAGAGGCAATATTGTTGAGCCTCCATCAAATGCATCCACTGCTGCTAGGAACAAATGGAAATCCGGAGAAGTCAAAGAAAAGAAGATCATTTGGGACTCTATCGACAAGCGCTTGGTGGCCTATGTTTCTAAGTTTAACACCTCAAAGGAAATCTACGATAGAATGGTGAGTTTATTTAAATTTAATGATGCAAATAAAGTTTTGTTTCTCATAAATAAGGTGAAGGAAATGAAGAAGGGCAAAGATGAAAATATGCAAGCATATTTCTTAAGAATCACCGAGATCAAGAATGATATCCTATCTATTGGGGAAGTAATTCCTGATAGGGAAATGACACTCGCAACTCTTGGAGGACTACCATCTGAATGGTATATATTCAGGACTACTCTTCTCAACAATAATGTAATTCCCAAATTTGAGGAATTAATGGAAAGATGCTTTCAACGATGGCAAGGTAGTGTATGGAAAAAAAAGATTAAAGATGCCTTCACTCTTGGGTTTCGAGTTGATTCATTATATCAGGTCGAAGGAAGTCCACTAGGTGTCATGTATTGAGACACATCTCTTTAGTCTGAATTATGGCATCGGAGGTTTGCTTACCTTCATTATAAAGCTCTACATGATGTAAGAAAAATGGTGACTAGGATGCCCGAGTTCAGATTAAAGCAAGAAGGTGTATGTCTCAGATGTATCAAAGGAAAGCTAAAAAGGGGACCATTCCCCTCAAGCCAAAGTAAGACCTCTGATATATTGCAGTTAGTTCACTCAGACATATCTGGTATGATTCCTGTGAACTCCTTGGGAGGATATTCATATTACCTCACTTTTACAGATGACTATTCTCGCAAGAATTGGATATACTTCTTGAAAAAGAAGGATGGAGTGTTCTCCTGGTTTCGACATTTCAAAGCCTTGATCGAGAATCAAACCGAAAAGAAGATCAAGATCTTAAGGACTGATAATGGGACTGAATATGAATCTAATGAGTTTCATGATTTTTGTAAAGAGGTTGGCATTAAGAGGGAGACTACTCCTGAGTAGAATGGTGTGGTGGAAAGGAAGAACCATGTCATCATGGAAGTTGTTCGTGCTATGCTTCATGATCAAAGACTTTCAAAGTTTCTATGGGCCAAAGCTGCTAACACCGCCGTATATGTACAAAACTGATGCCCCCATCAAGCATTGGGTTCCAAAACTCCTAAAGAAATGTTCACCGATAAGAAACCTGATGTATCTCATTTTAGAACTTTTGGAAGCCCTATATATTTTCATGTGCCAAAAGAGAAAAGGAATAAATTGGGTGCATCTAGAAAGAAAGGAATCTTCGTGGGCTATAGTGAAAATACTAAGGGCTATATAATCTATGTAGCCGGTCAAAGGGAAGTCGTGATTAGTCATGATGACCTTTGTTGAAGATATGGCTCTTAGCAAGGTGAACAATCTTCCTACAGTGAGGAGCTCTCATGAAGCTAACACCAGGGAACCGAAAGAAAAATATGATGGAACAATACCCAATGTGGAAGAACCCATGGATCCTATTGATCCTCCTCCACTCGAGCCTTCCTCTTCTGGGAAGAGGCCTTCACAAGGATGGAAACTACATCAGATGGATGTTAAGACCGCATTCTTGCATGGTTCGATCAAAGAAGAGGTCTATGTGGAGCAACCCGAAGGATTTGAGATTTATGATCGAATACCTCATGTGTGCAAGTTAAAGAAGACCCTCTATGGGCTGAAGCAAGCACCCCAAGCATGGTATGAGAGGATCGATAGCTACTTGATGAAGCTGAGATTCACTAGGAGTGAATTTGATCCCAACCTTTACTTTAATGTTGAAGATGACAAACCTTTCATACTGGTATTGTATGTTGACGACCTCTTTCTAACAGGTGCGGACCCTCTCATTCACAAATGTAAGAGGGAGTTGGCTTTTGAGTTTGAAATGAAGGACCTAGGACTGATGCACTATTTCCTAGGACTTCAAGTCTGGCAGAAGCCAGGAGAGATTTTCCGATCTCAAAGAAAATATGTGGTGAAGATATTGGAAAGATTCGGTTTGATGGAATGCAAGCTCGTAACTACCCCAATGGAGCTTGACTTCAAGAAGTTAAGCGGCAGTGCTGCTGGACCTGTCTTACAAAATGCCACCGAGTATCGTCCACTCATTGGAGCATTGATGTTCTTAGTGAACTTCCATCTAGATATATTCTTTGCAGTCAACACGTTAAGTCAACATATGGTTGAACCTCACCACATACATTGGATTGGTGCCAAGAATCTATTGAGATACCTTCGTGGCACAATCACTCATGGGTTAAGATACACTACCAGAGATGTGAGACTACTTGGATCTACTGATGTTGATTGGGTCGGCAATATGGTGGACCGTAAGAGCACTTCCACGTGTTGTTTCTCCTTAGGATCTACTTTGATATCCTAGATGAACAAGAAGCATAATTTGGTGGTTTTGAGCACCACCGAGGTAGAGTAAATTGTTGTTAGCATGGCCACCTATGAGGCAATATGGTTATGAAAGCTCTTCAGTGAGCTGTTTGGATTTACACTGGATACCACTGTGATCCTATGTGAAAATCAAAGCGGGTTTATTAGAGAATCCCATATTTCATGATCACTCCAAGCATATCGATATCAAGTACCAATATATTCGAGATATGGTGCAGCAGGGAGCTACACGGCTCCAACATATCAATAAAAATGAACAGGTCGCTGACATTTTGACAAAGCCCCTAGGAAAGGTCAAATTCCTGACTTTCCGAGAAGGACTTGATGTCATTCATAGACCCTCTAACGAGGGTCAAGTATGATGTACTAAGCTCTTGGAGCTCCATGGGGGCGTAGGGTACTTCTTGGAGCGACATATGACCATAGGGTGACTCATCATCCCCTGTTCGTGCACTTTGTACAGGATAAAAGGTTCAACCTTCCCCTATGACACCCCATGGCATAGGATGATTAGTTCTCCTGTGGGCCTGTATGATTCGTTCTCAGTGGCGACTATGGAATAGGATGATTAGTTCTCCTGTGGGTCAGGATGATTCGTTCTTCGTGGCATCCACTAGATAGGATGATTCACTCTCCTGTGGACAGGATGATTCACTCTCCTGTGGACAGGATGATTCACTCTCCTGTGGACAGGATGATTCACTCTCTTGTGGATAGGATGATTCACTCTCCTGTGGTCAAGATGATTTTCTCTCTTGTGGGACATGATGACTCACTCTCCTGTGGACAGGATGATTCGCTTCCTGTGGACAAGATGATTTGCTTTCTTGTAGGACAGGATGATTCGCTCTCTTGTGGACAGGATGATTCGCTCTCTTGTGGACAAGATGATTCGCTCTCTTATGGGACATGATGATTCACTCTCCCATGGATAGGATGATTCGCTCTCTTGTGGACAAGATGATTTTCTCTCTTGTGGGACAAGATGATTCGCTCTCTTGTGGACAGGATGATTCACTCTCCTGTGGACAGGATGATTCACTCTCATGTGAATAAGATGATTCGCTCTCTTGTGGGACAGGATGATTCGCTCTCTCGTGGATAGGATGATTAGTTCTCCTGTCAAGGCATACTACCTATGCAGTCTAGGACTCATGGGAAGTACCTCTCACATGATCAATGAGCAGGGAAATGAGGATAGTTACCATAGTAGTACCGATGGACACATCATTGTATCTACCATACTCCCTATGCTAGGATGACCTTCATTGATCTGGGATCAATGATACTGGTCTAAGACCAGTGAGAGTGGTACACACTCTGAGACTGACTTCAGGTCAGTGGAGGATGGTATGATACATCCTCGATCATTTCTTCTTCTTCATAGTTCGAGCAAAGCAAAACAGAGCAAAGCATAGCAAGGCAGAGTAGAGAAAAGCATAGCAAGGCAAAGCAGAGCGTAGAAAGGTAGAGCTGAGCATAGCAAGGCAGAGTAGAGTAGAGAAAAGCAGGGGTCAAGCTATTCAGGGCAGTGCATTTGATGGATGAATAGTAGCGATGGTCAAATGAATTGCATATGGAGTTCTCCCTAGTTGAGAGGGAGTTTTAAAATTGGAAACTAGGGCCAAGCTCCATGAGGATCACCTTATTCATGGCTGATAATATTTTATCTAGATTCCTCTCTTCGAGAGGTTTAGGATTGATCTATAGATCATCTAATTCCGATAAGTATTTATGGAGATATAAATTTATTTTGATTATGGACAAATTGTCAAAGTCGGCCAGCAACTTATGTAGGCTCAGAAGCCCAATAGACACATCTATTCATCATCAATGTTTGCATATAGATACAGGATGTCTCCTCCTCATTTGGACACACACTTCTCATCCATCTCTCTCTCTCTTCTATGCAGTAAAGAGTCTCTCTCTCTCCTGCACAGATAGGTTTCTCTCTCACACGTGGGAAGGAAGGACGTAGTTTTCTAAGGGTTTACAAACTACAGATTGGAACTTTGATCAGCGTTGACCGGCATTATCTCTCTCTTGACTGCATAGTAGGTGAAGCTGACTCTCCTTGGAAATCTGCAATTTTTCGCACAGGAATCGAGGTGATCTAACCTCCGTTTTGAAAGATATTGACTACCCTAGTTTAAGGTTGATGTCACTGATGTCGATTATGTTGATGCCTCTGATGCCGATGATACTAATGTCACTGATGTCATTGATGTTGATGCCGATGATACTGATGATGCTGATGTCGTTGATGCTAATGCTGCTGATGTCGATGATATTGATGTCGCTGATGCCGATGATACTGATGCCACTGATGTCGATGATGTTGATGCTGGTGATACTGATGCCGGTGATACTGATGTTATTGATGCAGTTGATCTAGGGTTTTCTACTATTGATATAAATCAGATTTTTGTAGTATTTCTCTCTGCTGAATTATTGAAGATAAAAGAAGATTTGATCAAAGGGTTTCCCCATATTGGGGTTTGTCCCTGGCTAGCCGCCACATCTTGTGTCTCTTGTCTTGGCTTGTTTTCTGTTGATCGTTTAATGTTCTATCTGCACTTTACTTATGTACATGTGATTTCTAATCTGTGGATAATAATAAGAAAGATAAGTAAACTGCCCTGAGCATAGAACATACCATAATTTAACAGAGACACATAGCCTTAATGAGTAAACCACTTCAAGATGTTGAGACAAGATACACAATCATTGAAAAATAAGCTTATGCCCTTGTCAAGTCTCTCAAGTATTTTAGAGGGTATGTGGGACACAACAAAATATATGCATATGTCCCTTACCCTATAAGAGATGTGTTATCAAAAATTGATTACCTTGGATCTAGAGGGAAGTGGGTAACCAAAATATAAGAACATGACCTTGACATTTGTCTAAGAAAATCATTAAAGGCCAAGGCTTGTCTGAGATGTTGACTAAAAATAATAATGAAGCCATTAAATAAGGGGAAGAGAAGGAATGTGCCACTTTTGTTGAAATTGAAAGTGATGATTGGTATATCGACATCATTTACTATTTATGCAATCTATTAGTCCCTCGTCACCTCACTAATCATAAAAGAAGAGCCCTGAGATTGAAGGTGTCTAAGTTTTGTTTGATCCAAGTTGGCCTTGGTTGGATGAGCCTTGATGGAGTAATCCTTTGATATGTTGATAAAGAATAATCTAAAAAACTAATGAAATAATTCCAAGCTAGTTTTTGTGGAGGACATTATGTCGTTAGAACTACTACTCATAAGATCTCAAGGGTTTGATGCTATTGGCCAACCATCTTCATTGACACATTTAACTTTGTAAAAATATGCCAACCATGCCAATTGTTTGCTGGAAAACAACTTGTTGCCATGCCTTTAAGAAAGGTTGTTGTGGTTGCACCCTTCCAACAATGGGGCTTGGATTTTATTGGTGAATTCAAGTATAAATCAAGCCATGGGTACAGGTGGATTCTCATGGCTACTGACTATTTCACAAAATGGAATGAGGCTATACCAACTTAGAAAGTAGCTGATCAGGTAGTTATGGACTTCCTTGAGGAAAATTATTACCAGGTTTAGTGTCCCCGCCAAGATTGTTACTAAAAATTCTAAGACATTTGACTCCATGGATTTAACATCCCTGTGCAATAAATATGGTATAATATTGTCACATTTGTCTAACTATTATCCTTAAGGAAATGACCAAGCCAAGTCAATCAATAAGAACCTCATAAAGATAATCAAACAAACTATTTGAGAGCAGAAGAGGGATTAGCACGGTAAGATTAAGTATGCTCTATAGGTCGACCAAACAACTATGAAGGCATTGACCAGGTTTAGTCCATTTCAATTAGTCTACGGTTCTGAGGTCAAATTACATATCCAAACCCTATTTCCCACCCTAGAATACCTAAAAGCTCTCCCCAACCAGCTAGATGCTATACAAGCCTGTATTGATCAAATTACTGAGGCCGGTGAAAATATAAGGAAAGCCCTTGATCAACTTGGTCGCAACGATGATAAAATGAAAGATTCTTTTAATAAATACGTTTAAAATAAATCCTTCAAACTTGCTGACCTTGTGCTTTTGTGGGATAAGAGGAGAGAAAATCTCGACATGCATAAAAAATGGGACAACCTCTGGATAGGACCATACATGGTAGTTGATATAGAAGGCATAAAATCTTACCATCTAGAGACTCTTGATGGGGAGTCCATTCCTCTTCCTATGAATGGGAAAGTCCTTGAAGAGTATTACCCTGAAGGCACTTGAAATTGCATTATATGCATGTTAGAGTATGATGCATTGCATGCTCATTTTCTCATTAGAACTAGCATCATATGATATTTTCATGATAGATTAGTTGCATTTAGATTAAATTTCCATTTTAATTTCTTATTGATTTTTATGGTCTAATACTAAGCATGAGTGATCATAAGACACCACAAAAACATGTTGCCCCATGTGATTGGTCTTTGATATGTCTTGGTAGCAGGTCTGCGGTACCAATTTGAGTAGCTTCCTGCACCTCTTCGAGAGCTCATGTCCCAGTTGGAGCCAGATGTTAGCCACCACCTATGGGTAGTGTATATAGAGAAATGGTTTCTCCTAGATGGTCCTGAGTCGGAAGTTAGCAACCCCTTGCAACCACCAAATATCTTAATGTACCATTGTCTTTGCCACCTGAGCTAGCCATGTGTTCCCTCACCCACTTGTTATAATTGCATGTTTGAAGGTGGGCCTCTCGACCTTAGAGGTATGGCTTTTCATTGGTATAGTTGAGCAATTTTCCTTACTTGTCATGGGAACTTCTAGGCATGGATTGGTGGGGGGATTCAACGAAAAGAGTGTGTAAGGTTCTGTTGACCACTCCATGTCAACTACCCTATAGTAGTACACATTTTCACATAGAAATTCCATCATGCTCGAGCATTCAGATTATCTTGGATTCATCATCATCAGTCGTCAGTTTGTTAGAGTTGTAAACCCATTCTGTAAAGGTTTTAATGTAAATGATGCTAATAAGACCATATATGTGTAACAACCTAGATAAGACTACTATTTTGGTGATGATTTTCACCCTATGATGTTTTTCATCTCATTGATTCATATGTGTTTCTAAACATGGATGGTCGACAAAGGTTTTCCCTCTAGCCTCACCCCAAAGATAGGGTGGAATTTGTCATCAAGATCTTAGGTGAGTCCTAGTGTTCTAATTGAGTCTTTTGTAAAAATGATTTGAGAATAATTTAATCTAATTGGCTAAATTATTTTATTACAAATCACCTGGTCTATTGGATCATATTGAGTCGCAGAATTGGGTATTATATTGATGGTCTATAACGAACATGTGTTCCCCTTTTGAGGGTTGAAATAGTAATATCTTGATGTAAAAAGATATTTTGGTGCATGGTCCCTCATATTTAGACACCATGGCTAAAATATTTAAGGGTGGAAAAAATTATTAATATCTGGTTTTGATGATGAACCACACTAGCTGGTTCAAAATGAGTCAGCAAAATTTTCTCCTGTGTGATTTCTACTTAAAAGAATCTTGTTAATACCCTTTAGTGTCAATTAATTAATTTTTCTAGCCAAAATAAATTAAAATCCTAAGCGATAAAATTAATTAATTTTGTGTCGAAAATAATTATTGTTTATTTTCGGTTTTATGGCACAAAATGATAAAACTATTAGGCAAAAAATGGTCACAAAAATAAAAATGAGAGAAAAAATTTTCTCTCCAAAAGAAAAATATTAAAAAAGGGAATGTGAAATTTCCAAGAAGGGAATCTCCACAAATCAAGCAAGCAAAAGTTCAAGAAAATATTTTTGGTCTAGAAAATAGGAATTAATTCCGAGAAAAATCAAATTTTTAATAAAAATTGAATTTATGATCCAAGTTGGTTAAGTGAATGGGGATTTTTCGGACAAAAAAAAATATAAAAAAAAAAAATGGATTAAGAAAAAAGGCATCATCAAGGAATTCATTTTTTTTCACAAGCAATCAACGACGGAGTTTATTTTGACATGGATCAAGCATTTAATCTGCCAAGGTCACGTTAAATTTTTGCACTTTCATAGGTCTAGCCGTTTTTCACTTGGAAGAGTCTCTAGAGCTCTCATTTTTTCTATATAGGGAAGCATATTGTTGGAAATAGCAACAAGAAATGCTATAAATAGCATCTTGGGTACCAGCGTTGGACATAGCAACAAGGAATGAAAAATGGAAGTGCTAAAAATATCATTATTATAAATAGTATTTCGGGATAGATTCCAATTTTAGTTAGTCCCTGAACTAAAATTGAGAAGTAAAATTCGAATTTGATCTTAGCAGTTGTTTGTAAAATAATTAATTAATTCATCTTGAGTTAATTAGTTGTAGAAAATCAAACACAAATTCTATGTGAGGACATGCAACAATTATCCCATTGATTGAGGAATTTATCCCTTAGTTAAAGAGATAAGGATGTGTTGTAATTAGTTAGCTCAATTAAATGAGTTAAGTCCAGTTAGATTAGTTCAAATAGTTTTTTGAACTGATTGTGAGTTCAGTTAGTTAATGCATGCATGCATGTAACTGCTGCACTTCAAATAACTGAATATTCTCTCATAAATAACTCATGCATGTTAGTTCAGTCAAAGACCCAGTTGAGATCAAAGGAAGGGACAATGTACTATCAGTTGGAGGAATTTTCCTATATAGGAAACTCACCCATGCAGAAGGACTTATCTCCTTTAGGATTGCGAAGTTAGTTCAGAGGTCAGTGTTGTGTGTGAGGTGAGAATCACACAAGTTGCAGCGGGAGGACCCAAGAGAAACTGCGAAAGGAAATAGGAGGCTTGGAGGACTGAAGGAAGACATATGTGTTGTCTATTCTGTCCATGAGCAGTAGTGAGGGATTGTACTGAGAGTTGGATAGCTTGTGAGCTAAAGCTTTTGTGTAATCCTGAGATATTTCCACTTGTATGATAATAAAGATAGCAGGGTTTTTAGCTGAGGTTTTCCCCAGAGTATTCTTCTGTGTTCATGTGTGATTGATTTCTCATTCTCTGTTATATGTGTTCTATTTGATCTTGCTCATAATCGATTAAGCTTCCGCAAGTTTGTTTGTAGAAGTAGATCAAGTATTTTGCATTATCAGGTGATCTACAGTGGGAAATTCTACACGGTATCAAAGCAAAGGTGATTAAAGCGAAGAATAGTATACAAAGAAGGGAGAAGTTCGAAGTTTAAAGTTCTTGCTTATAGAATTCGAATTCTTATCACATCTCAAATTTCCCTAATGGCGTTCAAAGGTTTAAGTCTCGAGTATGCCCTTGATGGCAGCTCGAATTATATAGCCTAGAAGGATCACATGGAAGCAATATTAGAGGACAATGGTCTAAAGGACTTCATTGATCAAGAAGTCCCCAAGCCGACAGCAGCTAATGCTACAGAATTGGTGGAATGGAAGAAATGTGTGGCTAGAGCGAGGAGAATCCTTCTGGAGGGAGTTTGAGACCACATAGTCTCGAGTCTCCATGGGAAGGAGACACCATTTTCAATGTGGAAAACATTGAAAGATCTATATCATAACAACAATGATCAGAGGAAGCTGGTGTTGAAAGACACACTTCGAAAAATCAAGTGTGAAAAAGGCGACACAATCTCTACATATCTGAACAAGCTCACTACTTGCAGGGATGAGCTTGGAAGTGTAGTAATCATGACAGCCGGTGATGACATGGTGAGTCTTGCTCTCCTCGGTCTTCCTAAGAGCTGGCATAGCTACCAAGACTCAGTAAATGGAAGAGAGAAACTGCCAGATTGGGAATGACTTTGGTTGGATTTGATGCAGGAGGAGATAAGAAGAAGTACCAGAGATGGTTCTTCATCCAAGGAGGATGAAGAAAATTGCGCCTTAGCGAGTAAGGCAAAGAAAGGGAAGGAGAAGGATTCTCATCCCAAATCGATTTCTTCCCATGGTGGGAAGAATTTTGACAAATAGAAAGTGCGATGGTTTCATTGTCATGAGGTGGGCCATTTTGCAACAAATTGTCCATTGAAGAAATCCAAGATGGGATCTAAGGAAGGATCTGAAGGTGAGGCATTGGCCTCATAGTTCGAGTTGGATTTCACCCTATTCGCATGCATGCTTTCATCCATGGTGGGATGTGGCTGGTTTCTTGATAGTGGAGGTTCATTCCACATGACCCACGATAAGAGTTTGTTCAGTACCTTGGAGGAGAAAGATCTCCAGATACTCATAGCAATGGTAATGATGAAAAGTATAGTGTCTCAGGAGTAGGCACAGTTGTTTTTCAGAGGGAGCATGGAGCTCGCATTACCTTGAACAATGTGAAGTATGTGCTAGGACTGAAGAAAAAATCGACATCGATCACAATGCTGGAAGACAAAGGCTATGATGTAGTCTTTAGTAAGGGAAAGGTTTTCCTTAGACACGTCACCACAAGACAGGTGAAGCAGATCGGTTCATGAGTCAAGAACCTGTATGCACTTGAGGTACAAGATGCATGCAAAGCCTAGAGGAGCAAGGCAACTGTTAAAGACTTGATAGTTGAGAGGGAGAGTACATTACCTCTCAACATGCAGCGCCAGAAGAAGTCTCAGACAATTGTGGAGGAGCCACAATTGGTGAAGCAGCTTCAGGAGGTTGTGGAGCAGGCACAATTAGAGAAGCCAAGAGGATATCGAGTTGAGGCATCCACTCATGCAAAGGCCTCCAGTAAGAGGAAATTTCAAGCCAAGTGGGCAGAGGGATCACATGCACCCATACCTCCAGGTCGGAGGTGGGGAAATGTGGAGTGACAATCCTAGAAGGCTAGAATAGGGGTAGGATCATTGAGGTACCCAACCTCTTTGATTAGACCTTGCTATAGGAACCCCGATGAGGAGTAGTAGCTGCTTGAGTGGGTAGAGACAGATGCAGATGGAGCGGTAGAGAGAGCTACAATGCAGAAATCCCAAGACAGTGCAGAGCTAGCAGGCTGCAACAATGTGAGAGGCACAGGAGTGTTGCACCAATGCAGGATGGCATAGAGAGGTGTGTAACGGTGCGAGATGCATGGAGTGTTGCAGTAGCTCAGAGATCACAAAGGGAGCACTTGTTAATGGCAGAGGAAGCTTCAACATCAGCTTCTAGCCCAACAGGGAGGTCATTTGGGATATTTTTTTTGTTTCTAGAGTTGTTGGAGCAACAACAATTGGGAGAAGTGTTGCATGTAGAACACTCCAAAGGTTCGGGATTGGGTTCGAGTTGAATGCCTTTCTTGTTGAGAGGGAGTGCTGGAAATAACAACAAGAAATGCTAAAAATAGAAATGTTATAAATAGCATCTCAGGTACCAGTGTTGGACATAGCGACAAGGAATGAAAAATGAAAGTGCTAAAAATAGCATTGCTATAAATAGTATTTCGGGATAGATTCCAATTTTTGTTAGTCCTTAAACTAAAATTGAGAAGTAAAATTCGAATTTGATCTCAGCAACTATTTGTAAAATAATTAATTAATTCATCTTGAGTTAATTAGTTGTAGAAAATCAAACATGAAGTCTATGTGAGGACATGCAACAATTATCCCATTGATTGAGGAATTTATCCCTTAGTTAAAGAGATAAGGATGAGTTGTAATTTGAGTTGTAATTAGTTAGCTCAATTAACTGAGTTCAGTCTAGTTAGATTAGTTCAAATAGTTTATTGAACTGATTGTGAGTTCAGTTAGTTAATGCATGCATACATGTAACTGCTGCACTTCAGATAACTGAATATTCTCTTATAAATAACTCATGCATGTCAGTTCAGTCAGAGGCCCAGTTGAGATCAAAGGAAGGGACAATGTACTATCAGTTGGAGAAATTTTCCTATATGGGAAACTCATCCATGCAGAAGGAATTATCTCCTTCAAGATTGTGCAGTTAGTTCAGAGGTTAGTGTTGTGTGTGAGGTGAGAATCACACAAGTTAGAGTTGGAGGACCTAGGAGAAACTGCGCAAGGAAATAGGAGGCTTGAAGGACTGAAGGAAGGCACATGTGTTGTCTATTCTGTCTATGAGCAGCAGTGAGGGATTGTACTGAGAGTTGGATAGCTTGTGAGCTAAAGCTTTGTGTAATCCTGAGATATTTCCACTTGTATGATAATACAGATAGCAGGGTTTTTAGCTGAGGCTTTCCCCAGAGTATTCTTTTATGTTCATGTGTGATTGATTCTCATTCTTTGTTATATGTGTTCTATTTGATCTTGCTCATAATCGATTAAGCTTCCGCAAATTTGTTTGTAGAAGTAGATCAAGTATTTTGCTTTAGTATATTGCATTATCAGGTGATCTACAGTGGGAAATTCTACACATATGTTCCTCATTGTAAAAAACATATGATCTTTGGACATTGTACTAGCTTTGAAGCTCTGTAATTTTTCTTGGGCAAATAAAGTAAATACTTTGGGGTTATACTACATTGTTCTTCTCAGTTTATTATGGCAATGTGTATCATCATGTGCTTATAATTTCTATAGTTGCATTATTTTTGTTATATTCATTAGCCATATGGATCTAGTGGTTGCTTGTTTGTACCTCTATTTGGATTGGGGAATCATAGTTGATTATGTGAGTTCTTGTTTGAAACACTAGAGCTCTTTCTCTCTATGCTAGCTGATCCCCGTGAATCTAACATAATCCTTCAAAGTTTTGTAGAAATATTTTTGTGAGCATGTATCAAGGACTTGGGGAAATTCTTGCTTGAATCAACCAAGTAATTGAGCTAGGCATCTAGGGAAATTCTTGCTTGTACCACCCATTTACTTAGCACATAATGACTAGGAACTCTTGGTGGATATCCTAGGGGCTTGATCATTAGTAAAATTTTAAAAGAGAGTTTTCTTACCTCTTACTTTAGTAAAGATCATTTATTTAAAAACTTATATTTCAAATTTTCAACTTATTGAGCTTTAAAAGATCTATTTGCTATTTCTAAAGCTATTTTATCTTATCCATGAGCAGAGGAGTCCTCATACCCATAGATTAGATTTGTAAATATTTATGAAAAATATTTTGTAAACATTTTATTTTAAAATTGTATACATTTTCAATATTTTGTTTTGAACATATTTTGAAAATACTTAATTTTTTTTTGTAATTTGTATATCTCTATATATATATATAACTTTGTAAATAATATTTAAATAATTTAATTGGTTAAATAATATTTGTAAATATTTTATTCTTAACTCAATTATTTATTTATAAATTTTGTAAATATTTATATGCTAACCCTTTTGTATATAACCCTAGTAGATATTTTTATTATCTTGTGTACATATTTTTGGGTTTGTAAATTATCTATAAATTAATTGTAAATATTTTTCTATTTTTATTTTATTTTAAAGTTGTAATATATCTTGTATTTATTTCGTACGTATTTCATCTATTTGATCGAAATTAACTTCTTTGGCCTATACAACTAGGGCTTAGGAGGATACTGAAAATTTTATTGAGCTATCTAGCAATTTTTCTGAAGACCGCCAAGGTTTGGAAGGCCGGTTTGCTTCAAGACTGAAATTCTTCTCTAATGGTTTTGCCTCTTTGCAAATTTTCCTAAGGATTTCACTTGGGTTTTGAGCTTCATTTCTCTTTATTTCTTGTCTCCTAAAGTTAGATGTTGTTTTGGAAGGTTCGTCTTTGGTAGCGACTAATCACTTGTTTATAGGGTTCCTGAAAGGCTTGTATAAACAAATTATTTTTTTAGCCAAGACTTGGTTGAAGGACAACCGCTAGCGTTTAAGCTGTTATCTTCACTTCAAAATCTAATATTTGCAAAGGGTTTGAGCTTAAACTAAAATTTATATATATATATATATAATATATATATATATCTCTCTAGTCTCTTATCAAAATCTAACGCTTGTGTTTTCCTTTTTGTAGAGGTATTTCATTTTAAAATTCTAGGCATAAAATTCTTCATATAATTTGCAACATTTTTTTAAGACTCTGTTAGTATTGAGGACTTTATCTCACCAATTTGTGGCATGATTTTGTGACTCGGAAATTTTAATTTGCATAGCTTATTGAGGGTCACAATTTTATATTTGATTTCATAACTAGACGCCAAATTTTCTCTAATCTCATCCTTTGCCTCAACTTTATATTATCTAATCTTTGTCAAATTTATTTCTGAAGGTTTCTTAGCAAATTTTTGGGAAGCCGCTGGGAATCGAGCCTTCAAATTTAAATCCTTTTAACCCTTGATCAAATCTCAGTCACACTAGAATTATTTATAAAATTTCATTGATTGTTTTCAGTTAATTTGACATACAATTATTTGCTCTGACCCTTGTTTTCTTAACAGGATAAAATGAGGCCTAGTTTTGGCATCCATATGTTTCACCTAGTGCAAATCTTTTGATTCTAGAAGAAGGTCATAAACTTTTAGGGCTAATTCTGGGTCTTGAAGTGAATTTTCTTGAAGAATTTGAGAAGACATATAGCACTATACTTTGCAGCATAAAAATCATTTATTTTGGGACTGTTCAACTAAAAAATTCTTTCTGTCCAGGAACCGTATCCTGCTTGATAAGATCATTTTCAGCTTCTATAATTTTATAAGTTCAGTGGATCTCCTTAGTGAACCTATTTTACAAGTCACAGCAACCATGCAAGACATTAAATCTTTCTCAATAAGCACGCAAGACATGAAATCTTTCTTTACAAGCAGAATCGATTGCTTTCTTGTCTGCCTTGCCAAAAAAAATTGCACTGTAACCTGCGTTTTTAATGAGACAAGCATTAAAAAGAGAACGTCCCTTTCTTTTATATCATTAAGATAATCATCTATAATGTTTTATAAATCTCAATCTTCACGAGGTATAATTCAAAACCTGCACCTGAAGATGCTCTAAAATGAGTAGCGTTCCTTTTTTATATCTTCAAGGTAATCATCCATAATTTTTTGTGTGTCAATCTTTACACAGTAAATCTACTCAAACTTTGCAAATGGAAATGAGCCAAAATCTACATATAGAGCACAGTGAGTTGAAAAATATTGAACCCAATAGAGCTCCACTGTTGATTCTGTGAGCCCTGGAATTTGGACATATAATGGTCAACAGACTCACTGTTGATTCAGTGAGCCATGGAATTTAGACTTATAATGGTCAAGACATTTTGACCCTAGCGTGACCTTTTAATTTGTTACCATGAACGTGAAAATTTTGTTTCTTGTACAAATTATGAAAACAGAATGCTACAGAAGGCTGATTTTGTGATTAACCCCAAAAAATCTCTTAGAAGATTAGTCCTATTTTGATAGCAAAACCACAGAAAACAGTGACACAGGCTGTCAATTTGTAAGCATGTATAGAAGCCAACTTTTTGCCTTTGTTAAAAGGTTGTAGGTGTTTCCCAAGTCAAAACCTTGGCTTTAGCTATTTCCCAAATCAAAACCCTGTCTTTAGCTGTTTCCCAAGTCATAACCCTACCCTTGTGGCCAAGCTATTTGATCATTTTTTTTTCTCTCCAATGTTCAAATCCAAATAGCCCGCATCGTGCATGAGCATATCCAAAGGCCATGTTGAATTAAGGGAAGTATAGATTTTGAGCAATATCCAGGGCTTCAAATTTTAACCCTCCTGCTACTTTCATAGGGGAGAGAACAAGGAAATCTAACCCTGCCTCCTTAAATGAGAACAAAAATGCCTGAACTAAAAGTTCAACAAAATAAGCACTCCATTTAAAGTGGGAAACCAAAAGAGAGAATGTTTCATAACTTCTTTTCCAGTGATGTCCAGATCATGTATAGAATTATGCTGTTATTCACTAAAAGTTCAACATAATAAGCACTCCATTTAAAGTGGGAAACCAAAAGACGAATGTTTCATAACTTCTTTTCCAGTAATGTCCAGATCATGTATAGAATTATGTTGTTATTCATTGGATAGAGTCCTTGACCATCAATAATAACTGAAATTTTACTGTCATGAAATGCCTTTAAATACAGACGTAGAAAACAAACATCCAAAAGAATGAATTTTCTAAAACTGAAGGGTAAAAGAATTGGAATTGAATTTTCTAGAAGGTGCAATTTCATTTTGCAAAGCCATCTTTAAGGACTACAATTTGACACTATACATTGTCTTTGTGCAGAACAGTTAAAAAGGATTTGAAGATCCACCATTTCAAAGTGGAACAAGATTATTCAATTCATTACATTAACAAAGTTTGAGAATAGTTCAGCTCGGAGACAGTCATGCTACCTATCAAATTCAACAATAGTGCAACTACTAGTAGAAAATGAAGAGTGGTATTCTTCCATCCATTTTTTCACGTGAACAGAACAAAATGGCTTCCGAAACATCTTTAACACAACTTTGGAGGCCCTTTAACAAAAGATGACCGGACAAAGAGCATTGTACATGCTTGGATACAAAAGAAGAAAACATGATTTCCTTGGGCGGCCCTCCTCATTGATATTGAAATCTGCACGAGCTTACATGTCCCAATTTTGTAGCTCTTGGATGAATAGGGGCACACTAGAAGAATAGCAACGATTATCAGGACAGCGGTGAAGAGCGTTTGTATAGAGTTTGAAGAACAGACCTAGAATTCAATGCAAGGAGACAACTCAAGATAATCGTTAACGGTAGTGTCACTACTATTCCAAAATCTCAACTCATATGTTGATGCAAACCTAGCACTCAGTAACCCAAATTTGCTCCGATTAGCAAAGACACTCTAATGTTGAGCAGTGACATTTCGAGATTCCGGGGCTTCCAGAAACAGGCCTCTGGTACAAGCTGAACAGAGGCTCTAAGGGGTTCAGATTTACATCTAGTCAAAACAATAGAAGCTCCCCCATGAGGATTCTTTACACTTTCTTCCACTAGTCTATCCATGGACTTTGTGCCGCTGTCTTCTGCATTACTCACCCTCCTGCTCTGCTCTTTCTCCTTATCATCTTGGCTAACCACAACAGGCTGCCTCACAAAGTCTTCCTTGGATACCCACGTCTCTCTGGAGATCTCCAAAGAAAGCTTCGGCTCACACATCATCAGTAGCAATGCATTAGGTAATGTTTCCGCAATCTCTGGTTGTGTTCCTGCCTCTGCCTCTCTCTCACTTATCTAGGCTTCCCTTGAGGCTGTGCCTTTCTCTAAACCTGTTTCTGCTTCCAGACCTTCTGAGAATAAATTGTGCAATGATTCCTCAATCTCTTCTTCAATCTCTTCTTATGTTTGCAAGAGTGAAATCGCAGATTAAAGCGCACCCTTGCTGCAATTAAAAGCACAAACAGAGAAATAACTACCTGGAGGAGCCAGCGGGAATGGATGTCTGGATGAATGTCGTCGTAGATGGTCGCGGCCCTGCGGAGGCAAAATGTTTTGGAATACCAGAAGCGAGCACGATGTTGTGAGGATTTAGTTTTTTTTTTTTTGGCCTAGTCTACTAGCGGCGATCCGATCCGATCTGATCCAACGGCAATTCGATCCCGATTTTTTGTCAGGGAATGGCAGGTTCCTGCCAGAAGTGCCAGGGGAGGGTGGCGGAGAAGGAGGGTGGCGAAGATAGGGACGGTGGCGGAGGGCGGAGACATTCCCGGTGGCCAAAGCCGGACGATTTTCAGGTCAATGACGGAAAACGGGCCATTCTACCGCCTAGGTAGACTACTCCCTTTGGGAGGCGGCCTGTTGTGGTTCGCCGAGATGATAAGGAGAAAGAGCAGAGCAGGAGGGTGAGTAATGCAGAAGACAGCGGCACAAAGTCCATGGATAGACTAGTGGAAGAAAGTGTAAAGAATCCTCATGGGGGAGCTTCTATTGTTCTGACTAGATGTAAATCTGAACCCCTTAGAGCCTCTGTTCAGCTTGTACCAGAGGCCTGTTTCTAGAAGCCTCGGAATCTCGAAATGTCACTGCTCAACATTAGAGTGTCTTTGCCAATCGGAGCAAATTTGGGTTACTAAGTGCTAGGTTTGCATCAACATATGAGTTGAGATTTTGGAATAGTGACACTACCGTTAACGGTTATCTTGAGTTGTCTCCTTGCATTGAATTCTAGGTCTGTTCTTCAAACTCTATACAAAGTTACAAACGCTCTTCACCGCTGTCCTGATAATCATTGCTATTCTTCTAGTGTGCCCCTATTCATCCAGGAGCTACAAAATTGGGACATGGAAGCTCGTGCAGATTTCAATATCAATGAGGAGGGCGGGCCAAGGAAATCATGTTTTCTTCTTTTGTATCCAAGCATGTACAGTGCTCTTTGTCCGGTCATCCTTTGTTAAAGGGCCTCCAAAGTTGTGTTAAAGATGTTTCGGAAGCCATTTTGTTCTGTTCAAGTGAAAAAATGGATGGAAGAATACCACTCTTCATTTTCTACTAGTAGTTGCACTATTGTTGAATTTGATAGGTAGCATGACTGTCTCCGAGCTTAATGTTAAAATTTTTGTTTTCCCACCCCGGTTTTCAGTTTCTCCTTATTTCTCCCATGTAGTTAAATGCCATTTCCCATAACCATACATTCAACAAGCTGGAAAAATAAATTTTGCTGAAAACACAAATTCTGGAAAATTTACA
>APFE031548759.1:326265-355920 GCA_000404065.3 Pinus taeda
GCTGCCACTGTAATATATATATTGCTGCTAGAAAGGAAGGCAAAAATTTATCCTCAATGTATAAATTAAAGTTTTCCAAAAAGCAATTATTTCTCTCTGACAGGCGCAATCACTAGGGATTTGAAACAATCTGGGATGAGCTAGATTGAATCAACTCATATTTCTGGAAAACACGCAGTATAATGCGTCCAATAGACTTCACAACGCCTTGTACAAGTTCTTAAAGCTGTAAATCACAATGCTTCAAACACTTCAAACACTGGCTTCAAACTCATTCAACGCTTCAAACACTGGCTTCAAACTCACTATTCACATTACAATAATAAATTTCACAGACAATAGCATTTTATTCTTATTTATCAGCAAGATATTTGTTGCTTCACCGCTCCAATACGCTGCTTTAACACTCCAAAAAGTGGTCGGTTCAAAAAAGTTTGGAGAATACGCTGCTTTAACGCTCCAATACGCTGCTTTACCTCTTCCAACTGATGGCTCTTATACCCGTGACTCCGTTGCGTAGAGCAAAGGTATTGAGAGTAAAGGCGTTAGCTGGTAAAAATTAAACTATAATCCGAGCAGAATAAAAATTAAGACGTTGTACACCTGTGGATGGATGGAGCACACGTTGAGGTATTGGATGGAGCAGACGTTTTCTAGTTTGAATGACAGGAGCAGACGTTTTCTAGTCTGATACCAAGCTCTTAGCCATCAATCGGGAGACTGCGATTCTCTATTATATAACAAAACCTCCCCATTTCACAACAATTCAAGCTTCAACCCTCTGTCTGCCTTCAATACACTCTGTCTGCCTTCAATACACCATTGGGGTTCCAAATTGGTGCTTCGGCATTCACAATAATGGTGGAATTCGAGGATTACCTGCCCATTATGGCGGAGGAATTGGGAGACTGCGAGGAGTGTGTGGATGAAACGCTAGGGAGACTTCATAACTATGATTAAACTTGTAAACAGGTTTCATACACAGGTTTCATACGCAGGTTCCATTGCAATTCTCATACCATATATTCAGGCGTGTCAAACGTTACATTCAGAATACCATTTCTCATTGCAGGTGTTACACGCAATTCTCATACCATACATTCAGGCGTGTCAAACGTTACATTCAGAATACCATTTCTCATTGCAGGTGTTACACGCAATTCTCATACCATACATTCAGGCGTGTCAAACGTTACATTCAGAATACCATTTCTCATTGCAGGTGTTACACGCAATTCTCATACCATACATTCAGGCGTGTCAAACGTTACATACCTTGTCAGGGTAAACAGTACGCAGAGAATAACGTCTCATTGCAGGTTCTCATACCAGGCAATGCAGAATTTGCAGGTTCTCATGTCAAGCTTCAACAGAATTTGGCGCTACTGCTATCAGCGCAATTCCTCCAACTGAGCCAGCGATTATACTCTTCAGAAAAAGAGTCTTCAGGCAGCGTGCGTTTCATTCATGTATGCAGCTTCAGGTGTGGGACAGAGGAGCAGAAGGCAGGTAGTAGTTACAAGGTTAAAAATAGAACCTGGGACCTGTGCTCTGATACCATGTCAGGCCAGGAGTAACTCCAGAAAAACTAATACATTTATTCGTTTAACCAGCTATCTAATATATACAAGAATGTGATTGTTCAGTTCATCTTCTCGATGACTGTTCACATTCAGTTCCCCAATCAATGAGGATTAGGTGTCAACATCCTTTTTAGCTGCTCTGCACAAAGACAATGTATAGTCTCAAATTGTAGTCCTTAAAGATGGCTTTGCAAAATGAAATTGCACCTTCTAGAAAATTCAATTCCAATTCTTTTACCCTTCAGTTTTGGAAAATTCATTCTTTTGGATGTTTGTTTTCTACGTCTGTATTTAAAGGCATTTCATGACAGTAAAATTTCAGTTATTATTGATGGTCAAGGACTCTATCCAATGAATAACAGCATAATTCTATACATGATCTGGACATTACTGGAAAAGAAGTTATGAAACATTCTGTCTTTTGGTTTCCCACTTTAAATGGAGTGCTTATTATGTTGAACTTTTAGTGAATAACAGCATAATTCTATACATGATCTGGACATCACTGGAAAAGAAGTTATGAAACATTCTCTCTTTTGGTTTCCCACTTTAAATGGAGTGCTTATTTTGTTGAATTTTTAGTTCAGGCATTTTTGTTCTCATTTAAGGAGGCAGGGTTAGATTTCCTTGTTCTCTCCCCTATGAAAGCAGCAGGAGGGTTAAAATTTGAAGCCCTGGATATTGCTCAAAATCTATACTGCCCTTAATTCAACATGGCCTTTGGATATGCTCATGCACGATGCAAGCTATTTGGATTTGAACATTGGAGAGCAAAAAAAATGATCAAATAGCTTGGCCACAAGGGTAGGGTTATGACTTGGGAAACAGCTAAAGACAGGGTTTTGATTTGGGAAATAGCTAAAGCCAAGGTTTTGACTTGGGAAACACCTACAGCCTTTTAACAAAGGCAAAAAGCTGGCTTCTATACATGCTTACAAATTGACAGCCTGTGTCACTGTTTTCTGTGGTTTTGCTATCAAAATAGGACTAATCTTCTAAGAGATTTTTTGGGGTTAATCACAAAATCAGCCTTCTGTAGCGTTCTGTTTTCATAATTTGTACAAGAAACAAAATTTTCACATTCATGGTAATAAATTAAAAGGTCACGCTAGGGTCAAAATGTCTTGACCATTATAAGTCTAAATTCCATGGCTCACGGAATCAACAGTGAGTCTGTTGACCATTATATGTCCAAATTCCAGGGCTCACAGAATCAACAGTGGAGCTCTATTGGGTTCAATATTTTTCAACTCACTGTGCTCTATATGTAGATTTTGGCTCATTTCCATTTGCAAAGTTTGAGTAGATTTACTGTGTAAAGATTGACACACAAAAAATTATGGATGATTACCTTGAAGATATAAAAAAGGAACGCTACTCATTTTAGAGCATCTTCATGTGCAGGTTTTGAATTATACCTTGTGAAGATTGAGATTTATAAAACATTATAGATGATTATCTTAATGATATAAAAGAAAGGGACGTTCTCTTTTTAATGCTTGTCTCATTAAAAAGGCAGGTTACAGTGCAATTTTTTTTGGCAAGGCAGACAAGAAAGCAATCGATTCTGCTTGTAAAGAAAGATTTCATGTCTTGCGTGCTTATTGAGGAAGATTTAATGTCTTGCATGGTTGCTGTGACTTGTAAAATAGGTCCACTAAGGAGATCCACTGAACTTATAAAATTATAGAATTTGGTTTATACTGTGAAGTTATTTCACCTCACTGTTCTTCATATCTAGAATTTGGCTTGGCTGAATTTGGTTCATCTCATCTGTGTAAAATTTGGCTTGACTAATCTTTGTAAATATTGAGATTTATAAAAGGTTCAAGCGATTTTTTTATTAATATTAAAAAAAAGGATGTTGCGTTTTTTTAATGCTTGTGCTATTAAAAAAAATGCATATTACATTAGTAGATCCCTTTCTCAGAGCAGACAAGAAAACACTCAGTGCTGATTGCAAAGAAATATGTGTTTTGTATGCAGAAGGGATCTACTGAACTTATATAATTATGGAATTTGATTTATATTTTGTAAAGTTTCTGTAACTCAATTTCCATGTAGAATTGGGCTTGACTTGTCCTTTGTGAAGATCGAAATTTATAAAAAAATTCAAGATGATTACCTTACAGGTATTGAGAACGAGCGTTGCCTTTATAAAATGCTTGCATTATAAAGAAATTTACACAGTACATCTGTAGATCCCTTCTCAAGGGAGACAAGAAAACAGTGGGCTCTGATTGCAGAGACACACAAATATATTCCTTCAAATGTGAGCTTGTTTCTTTTGCAGCTTTCCATTGTCTGTAAAAATGTGAAGTGACAGTTTGGTAAGGATTCTATCCAATCAATCAATTAACATGGGCACTGTAGACTTTATTCTACTATGTGGTCAGAAAATAAATTAACTTTGATTTTGATGTGAAGTGACAGTTTGGTAAGGATTCTATCCAATCAATCAATTAACATGGGCACTGTAGACTTTATTCTACTATGTGGTCAGAAAATAAATTAACTTTGATTTTGAGTTTGTGACAACCATGGTTCAAATGCTTGTCCCCGCTTATTAGGTGCCCATGTTCTAGAATGGCCTAGAGAATAGGCATTGGTCACCTTTCTACCTCTTTAAGAAAGGAATCTCATTGACCAGGGGAATATCTTTAATTACGTGGGAGTTAACCTGTAAAACTAGATTTTTTTTCTTTGGCTTTGCAAAAGGAGAAAAGGCTGCCAAATCTCAAAGAAACTGTAAGTTGTTCCAATTGCTATTTAAATAGATAGTCCTGATATACAGAGTCGCCTTAAATTCAGGATTCTTTTCATAGCTTCCCACAACTGAAGCTAGTGGTGCAGCTGGCTCTATCTTCCGGTTACGAAATTTGAGGGGGAAATTCCAAGTGTCTACTTGTGGGAGTTACTTGCCTGATTAGTGACAAAATTTAGATCTTGTAAATCTGAAAAAGGATCACCTAATTTGATCCATTGCTATTAGACTAGGATCGTTGTAACTTAGAAGCACACTGGCACCATCATAGTACAGTAGAATTGAATGCCTCCACCTGCACATCCAACACTCAGACTGCCGAGGTGAAAAGCTCCACTACTGACTGGGAAAAACGTTCATGCCCGTTGGGATGCCAAAAACATTGGATTCTTCTAACAAATCAAATCCTATATACTTGCAAACTTCCTCTCATCAAGGGACAGAGTAAGTTTCCAGAGGTCTTCAAACTTACTTTATGCTGCTATGATTGATCTGAGTGAAGGAATGGAGGTGATCCCAAAATCGTGGCAATTACAATGTCGCTCAGGTAAGAAATTTTCCCTGTAGACAGAGGCAGGACCTGACCTGAGCTCAGAATCAGGAACTTGCATGTCCCTATCCTGAAGCTTACTCTGTCCGCGTCTGGTCTGTCCTCGGAGTCATCATTTTGGTGTTGAGCTCCTCCCGGATAAATGCGTACAGAGCAAAGAATTTAGACCCTTGGATTAATGTTCTGCCACAAGAGCCTTCCTCCATGGGAATGCGAGTGCGCTGTTCGTATGACAGCCTGGTTGCTGTTAACTCCTCTTCTAGTCGTTGCTTGAGGTGGGATTCGAACTCTTGTATCTGCTCTACAATTTGAAGGTCGTGGAATGCAAGAATGGAGTCAAGAAATGTTTGCTTGAGGGCAGAGACAAGTGGGAAGGAAGGGTCGCAAGGGGATTCTAAATATGTGTACACTGGAATACCCCTGGCAACGTTAATAAGCTCTTCTTTAATGGATTCAGGGAGATGACATGCATCTGAAACACTTGAAATGACTCCTGACACAGCTTTTACAAGTATTTGTTCTAGTTGTCTGAGATCTATTGCCTGGCAGAGAGCTGATAAGTAAGATGCCAGCATTAATTTTAAGATATCCAGAGTTTCTTCAGTCTTCCTAGCAGATATGAGGGCCAGAGAATTGATGTCCTGGTTGTGCTGCTCGGCAATGTGAACGCGGGTAGTGACTGGGTTAGCCAGGAATTGAAGCTCGGAACTGTAAGCAGCCATGGCTATGTCGACTCCCTTGAAGCCATAGTCCAAGCTCAGGTCAGGACCCAGGGCAAGGTTGCCCGGGAGCCCATTGCTGTAGAATTCAATCATTATCTCTGTGAACTGTGCAAAGATGAGCTTACCCAGTCCAGCCAGAGCTACACGAACATAATCCATATAGAATCCCACTGCACTGCCCTGGAAATTGGCGCCATGGAGGGCCTTGCCGTTGACATGGTCCATGATGGGATTGTCGTTGGCAGAGTTGATCTCTGTCTCAATTGTGACCGTGGCTTCTCTTATGGTCTGCACCAGAGGGGCCAGCCACTGGGGACTCGAATGTAGAGCATAGCGGTTTTGTTTGGGCTTTTTCAGAGAATTGATGCTGTAATACTCTCTTGAAACTCTCTTGAAAGCTCCTGGAAGGGGGCTGTTTCTGAGAAGCCATTCAAGAATTGCCGCGGACTGTATGTGCCCTGGATGGGGCTTCAACTCGTGGATCAGTGGATGCGCGAATTCTTCACGCCAGAAGCGAGCACGGTGTTGTGAGGATTTAGGTTTTTTTTTGGCCTAGTCTACCAGCGGCGATCGATCCGATCCGATCTCGAAATTTTGTTCAGGGAATGGCAGGTTCCTGTCAGAAGCGCCAGGGAAGGCGGAGACATTTCGGTGGCGGGAGCCGGACGATTTTATGGTGGATGAAAACGGTTATTTTATTGTTTAGGTAGACTACTCCAAATATTTTAGTGTGGAAAAAATTATTAATATTTTTTAGTGTTAATTAATTAATTTTTTTGATAAAATCAATTAAAATTTTAAGCTAAAAATTAATTAATTTTGAGTTAAAAGCAATTATTTTTTAAAATTCTAAGCTAAAAAATTAATTAATTTTGAGTCAAAAGCAATTATTTTTTATTTTAAAGGGACAAAAATATTAGCCAGAAAATGGTCACAAAATAGAAATGAGAAAAAATAAATTATTTCCAAAAAAAAAATATTAAAAAAGGAAATGTGCACTTTCCAATAAGGGAATATCCACAAATCAAGCAAACAAAAATTCAATAAAATATTTTTGGTCTAAACAATAGGAAATAATTCCCAGAAAAATCGATTTTTTAATAAAATTCGAATTTATGGTTCAAGTTGGTTAAGCCAATCGAGATTTTTCGAGGATAAAAAGTCAGAAAAAAAAAAAAATATTTTTGGACCAAGAAAAAGACATCATCAAGGAATTCAAATTTTTTTCTCAAGCAATTAACGGTGGAGATTATTCGACATGGATCAAGCATTTAATCCACCAAGATCAAGTCAAATTTGTGCACCTTCATAAATCTAGCCATTTTTCATTTGGAAGAGTCTCTAGAGCTCTCATTTTTTCTATATAAGGAATCATATGCTCCTCATTGTAAAACATCTAATCTTTAGACAATGTACTGGTTTTGAAGCTTTGTAATTTTTCTTGTGAAAATAAAGTAAAGACTTTGGGATTATAATACGGTGTTCTTCTTAGTTTATTATAGTAATGTGTATCATCATGTGCTTATAGTTTCTATAGTTACATTATTTTTGTTATATTCATTAGCCATCTGGATCTAGTGGTTACTTGTTTGTACCTCTATTTGGATTGGGAATCATAGTTTATTAGGTAGATCTTGTGGGTTTTTGTTTGAAATGCTAGATCTCATTCACTCTATCCTAGCTGATCCCCATGAATCTAACATAATCCTTGGAAGTTTCTTAGAGATATTTTTGTGAGCAGATATATCGAGTACTTGGGGAAATTCTTGCTTGAAACAACTAAGCAATCGAACTAGGCATTGGGGGAAGTTCTTGCTTGAACCATAATGACTGGGAACTCGTAAAACATTAAAAGAGAGTTTTATTACCTCTTACTCTAAGATCATTTATTTAAAAAATTATATTTCAAATTTTTAACTTATTACGCTTTAAAAGATCTATTTGTTATTTCTAAAGCTACTTTATCTGATGATGATGATGATGGTTAACGTCCACTGAGACCAAACTGGTCTATCGGACCTATACTTTCTTAATTTCTAATTGTCCGGCTCCTTGTCTTTCTTGGCGAGACTGGTGATGTAGCTTTCTTTTTCTTCTCTACAGTCTTCCAACTTTCTTTATCTTGCATCTCCTTCCTCTCTTCTAGTTCTTGGGACATTGGTGTCTTAGCTTCGCGATCTATTGTGTTCGTCCTTTTGGAGATAGTCGGAGAAGAAGTTTGGTCTAGGAGATCTATTTTGCTGTTAAATGAAGATTTATTTTCCGCATTATTCGAAACCGCATAACCGTCGATGCTTGAGGGGTTGTTAAGTTCACCTTTTTGTTGTTGGGCGGGGCTTTCCCCCTGCTCGACTTGAGAATTGTTTCTATCTTGCCTGATTGCTTGTGATTCAGAGTTTTCTCGAGAGTATTCTTCTTGGATGACCGTGTAGTGTTCTTTTTGTGCTCCTTCCCACCATGTAGATCTGTGGTGATTTTTTCTAGCAGAATTTTTCTGGGAAGCTTTTGGGCAATTTTTGGCAAGGTGGCCTGTCTCAAAGCAAGATCGACATCTGAAGAGGACACTTTCATAATCGAGTTTCTGGTTCCACACATAGTCTTTACTTGTTAGGTGTATTTCAGCTGGGAATCCGGCGCTGAAGTCCATTTCCACACATATGCGTGCATATGTGGTTCTGACAACTCCTCTGTTTTGGGGCACCTGCAGTAAAATTGCCCAATTGCATTTCCAATGGCTTCTAGCGAAGAGAGATTCCAGAGATGCAAGGGTAGGTTTGGCAATCTCACCCAAACTGGTGCTGAGGTTATGACTGCTGTTGAGGGATCGAATGATGGGTACCATGGCTTCAAGAATAGGCCTGATTTATCCCAAAACCAAGGGCTAGAATCTAGAATACATTGTCTGCTTTCACGGTTTTCAAAATCTACTATAAAGAAACCCCTAGCACAGGGGTAGATATTAATTGCATCAGGAATTAGAGGCTTCCATACCTCTGAGATCCAACTGTGGAGAGTTGTAAGCTGCGGCCAAAAACCATTGAATCGGCATACTAGGGCACTTTCAGAGAACTTCAGAGCCTCATCGAGTGAAGCCTGGACCAGCTGGACAGTGGGAGCTGGGGCTTCACTGACAATATGGGCAGGAGCTTGCCCCGAGGCAGACAAAGAGCCACCAACGATTTTCGCGAAGCTGGGAGCCATCTAGAAAATGAGATCTGAATGAAGAGGTATTAATGTGAAAAATAGCTGCAGATCTGAAGATATGAGATCTGAAGAGAAGGAAGACGTGAAAAGGAACCTGGAAGGCCTCCCGCTCGGCAAATGCAATGTTATGGGAACCCTGTGTCTCGATCTACATAGAAATCGAGCTTGTTCGCTTGCCCTCACAGAAACGATGAATTTTACAGCAGCGATCTCGCAGTCTATCTCGGAAGAGTGCCGCAGATGCCGTAGATCCTCGGAAGATGCCGCAGATCTATTCGCAGATGCCGCAGAGCAACGGATGACGAGATCTGAAGATATGAGATCTGAAGAGAAGGAAGACGTGAAAAGGAACCTGGAAGGCCTCCCGCTCGGCAAATGCAATGTTATGGGAACCCTGTGTCTCGATCTACATAGAAATGTTATGGGAACCCTGTTATCTAATCCATGAGAGGAGTTGTCCTCATGCCCATTGATTAGACTTATAAATATTTATGAAAAATATTCTATAAATATTTTATTTTTAAAATGGTATACATTTTCAATATTTTGTTTCAAACATATTTTTTAAAAATACTTATAGAAACTTGTAAATAATATATCTACATATATTTGAAATTTGAATATATATATATAAACTTTGTAAACCATATTTAGATTATTTTACTTTATTGGTAAATATACTTATAAATATTTTATTCTTATTTATTTATTAAATTTTGTTAAATATTTATATGCTAACCCTTTTGTATATAACCCTAGTGTATATTTGTCTATCTTGTGTACATATTTTGGGCTTTTAAATTATTTATAAATTAATTGTAAATATTTTTCTATTTTATTTTAAATTGGTAATATATCTCGTATATGTTTCGCTCTAACATTGTCTTATTTTATCCATTTGATAGTTAACTTCTTAGCTTAGACAACTAGGGCTTAGCGGAAATTTTGTTGAGCTATCTAGCAATTTTTCTGAAGACCGCAAAGGCTTTGAAAGTTGGTTTGCTTCAAGACTGGAATTCTTCTCCAAGAGTTTTGCCTCTCACAGGATTTTTCAAATTTTCCTAAGGCTTTCGCTTGTGTTTTGAGCTTCATTTCTCTTCAATTCTTGCCTCCTAAAGTTAGATGTTGTTTTGGAAGGTTTGTTTTTTGCAACAACTAATCACTTGTTTACAGGGTTTCTTACAAACAATATCTTTTTAGCCAAGGCCTGGTTGAAGGCTAGCCGCTAGGGTTTAAACCTTTATCTTCACTTAAAATCTCAAATCTTTGCAATGGTTTGAGCTTAAAATAAATTATATATATATAGTCTCACATCAAAATCTAACACTAGTGTTTTCCTTTTCGCAGAGGTATTTTACTTTAATATTCTGGCATAAAATTCTTCATATAATTTGCAATTTTTTGTAGGAAGCCGCTAGCATTGAGGACTTTCTCTCACCAATTTGTGGCATGATTTTGTGACTCATAAATTTGAATTTGCATATCTTATTGAGGGCCACAATTTAGATTTGATTTCTTAACTAGACGACAAATTTTCTCTAATCTCGTCTTTTGCCTCAACTTTATATTATCTAATTCTTGTCAAATTTATTTTGTGAAGATTGCCTAGCAAATTTTTGGGAAGTTGTAGGGAATTGAGCCTTAAAATTTAAATCCTTCTAACCCTTGATCAAGTCTCAATCAAATTATTTATAAAATTCCATTGATTGTTTTCAGTTAATTTGACATACAATTATTTGCTCTGATCCTTGTTTTCTTAACAAGCTGAAAGGAGACCTAGTTTCATTTTGGCATGAGCATTAAGTCCATACGTTTCACCTGGTGCAAATCTTTTGATTCTGGAAGAAGTTCACAAACTTTTAGGGCTAATTCTAGGTCTTGAAGTGAAGTTACTTGAAGAATTTGAGAAGACATATAATACTGGTATCAAGTGTACTTTGCAACATATAAATAATTTTTTTGGGGACTGTTCAACTAAAAAAAATTTCTCTGGCCAGGAATCTTATCCTTGCTATAACTGATTGGAGGGTTGAAAGCATTTTCATCACTGTTGTAAGAGGATCTTCCACTGAAGTTTTCAGGCCATCCTTTGGTAGAAAATTATCAATTACCCTGAAACTGAGGATTGTACAGTCACATATCAGATCTGAGAACTCTGATATATATTGCAAAGGTCTGATCTTGATGCCACATTGGTATCTCATTGTCGTGGAACATTACTTCTAGCACTAAAATTGGATCCCGAGCTTTGATTTTTATTCCTTACACTTTTGGTAATTCATTGTGACTGATCTGGCGGGATGATCTCATTAAAACAGTGGTCTGATATATAATAGCTACAACAGTTCAGTCCTTTGTTGACAGTGGCTCATTTTAGAATCTGATGCATTCATTGGCATATCAGAACTATAAGTAATTGGCATTAAAAACGTAAGCATTGTCATTGGCTCTTGTCATTTAAGGATAGCCTCATCCACAAGTGGGGAAGAATTCTCAACAAACATCTATAAGAAAATCAAGAGGAATTGCTTTCTATTGACATTCCTGCAATCTTGGTTTGAAAAGTGATAAATTGTGACCCTCATTGGTTCACATTGAAGCATTGAGGAAATCTGATCTTACTTTCGGGTGGCTCCTTTGCATTTCAATACTAATCATCTGTGGCTGCAATTAAGTATAGCGCTAAACTTTTATGCTGTCATATCATTCCAGACCTGAAGTTTCACATTGCAGTGGCATTTTGATACAAAATGCATCTTGATGAGGGCTGATACAATTTTTTGAGTGACTCATCTTGTCTTGTAGTAAGTTGATTTGATTTTACAGTGGTATCATTACAAAAGTCTGACATTTCGTTGCAGAAGGTATATTAGTGGCAATTTTTTTACATTGTCCTTTGCATTAAACTTCAGATTTAAAAGCACTGCATTTGAAGCAAATCGGCACATAATAGTTCCAGGGATATCCTCAAGGGTTCTGGCTTTCATTCTTTGAAATTTGGGTAACTATCCATGAGGATACGAGATCTGCTATCATTTTTTTGGGTTAACAATTGTGCTTGCAAGCACTGGGTGGAAAATTTCATTGGTCTCTCTTGTTGTCTTGAGGACAGACTTTTTCCCTTGACTTCTAGCTCTGATTGCATCCTTCATTGTGCATTATTCATCATTGCATCTTGTTATTCTTCTTCACTGTTATCATTCTCCCTGATCTCATTTCAAAGTGTCTCCTGCTCCTAATTGCTATACAGTATAGGAGAACTCAATACACTTGAATCATTCCAATCGATGCAATAAGTTACTTTAATTGTTATTGGAATAATCACCAAATGCTATACAAGTTTCTATTGATCTTGTATTAAGGAATATATATTTGTCATCTTGATTGCAAGATAGTTGGTTTAAACTTTATATTGTTCATCCTTGAAGCATTTGAGCGAGATTGCTTTTAGAAGTTCTTGTATTGCATTTCATTAGTAATTAGAGTTGTGGTTTCCAAATTTCATAATTGCAAGATATTGTCATTGAATTACCATATTTCTTCATAACTCTTTGAACTAATTGTCAGACTAACTTCCCTTGCAGCACTATTTTTCTTGTAACTTGAAATTACTCTCATTGTTATGCAAGTTTATAATTCATTGAGCATTGTTCAAGGCATTGGTCTCTTAACTATTAAATCTTGGAGTGCCTTAAGAATATAATTTAATCAAAATCTCTAATACATTGCTCATTAATCACACTTGCAACTTAATTGTAATTAAGTTTACAATATTACTAAGTGTGTCGCCTAGGCTTGTTGTTCCAACAAGTTTGCCCCCTTCCATCTACCTTTAGGGACTACCCCCATTGACTTAGCTAGGAGAGAGTCTAAACAGAGTGAGTAGGGATCAATGTGACAACCCCTACTCTGAGCGTTGCTCCTTTGGTGTACACTTTAGGTGACAACAGGTCCCACCTTACCAACTGTCAATAGTAGAGGTCACATTAATCACTAATACTCAATTTTTTCTGTAACATTACTAACTTATATAGTATGTAATCATGTTTCTTCATCTTTTTCAATAAGAATATCACATAAGAAGTCAGGGATAACTTTCCCTTAAAACCAATTCCAAAACACATTTCCTCTCAAGTTTAAAAGATGGTAGCATGTGCTATTTTCATACTTATACATGAGCTCCAAGTAAGACTGGAAATAAATTCCACCATAATGCCATGTGCGAACATTAAGCTAGATCAACCTATTTGATTTCTTAGATTATGATCAATAAGCTTTGTCACCCACCACTTGTGGGTAGTGTATATGGGAAATGTTTCTCCTAGACAATCCTCAAGCGATAGCTAGCAGCCCCCAGATAGTTCGAGGTGCCATTTTCTTCACCACCTGAGCTAGCCATGTGGTCCTCGCCCATCTGTTATGAATGTATGTTTGAAGGTGGGCCTCCAAACCCCAAAGGTATGATTCTTTATTTGTATAGTTGAGTAATTTTTCTTACTTGTCATGGGCACTTTGGGGCATGAATTGGTGAGGGGATACGATGGAAAGAGTGGTTTAGGTTTGTATTCTTGTCTCCATTGCCTGATTTCCTAGTTACCCTTGTATCATAGTCCCATGGTATCTCCTTTACTAGCCATTAGCTTTTGGGTTGGAACTACATGGGAAATCCAAATTTTTGTTGCATGTTCCCGCTTCCTAACACCACCTACATTACTCCCTTTCCTCTCATTTGAGCCCCATTCATCTCTTTTCTCGTATGAGTCCACATGTGTCCACTGGGTCGACATAGGGTTAATTTTCCCCTCCCCTTGTCCACACCTTGGGTCGGGCCTGGAATGACGCCTTGGAGGTTGATGCAGCTAAAAAGAAAAAAGAAAAAAACATAATTTGGCCACTCTCAAAAGGAAATGTACCATAAAATGCAAAATATGGCAGGGACATACAAATTTAGCATGTGGGAAAACGCTAAACATGAGCTCCACCCCTTATTCACAGTCATAACCTTAGTTCCTATGGGCCCTAGATGAGCCTCCTCCATCATTAAGGAACCCATGATTGTCCAACCCACTAGTGGGCATTGAACTGCCCCACCTCAAAGGGGATATCCACTGCTACATATTACACATCATGATCTCTATCCCTTGGAGCCCTGAGCAGTGATGAAGAAAAATTAATCAAAGGCAAAAGAAATATGAAGAAGGCTAGAAGAATAAAGGTTGAGATAACTCATGTACCACGATTTTCTCCCTCCTACACTCATATACCCAGGTGTGGGCTTCCCTTGTTATAGCTACCCAATGTACCTTCACATGTGGTTTGGATGATTCCCCTGATCCCCACTCCATTCCATCATTACAGCATTTGCCACCTACCTCTTAAAGGATGTACCATGGACATTCCACACCCTTTATAGGTTGAAACCACATAGTAGGGTTCTTGGTTAACCCCCTTTTGAGTTTAGAAACACTTGTACCTGCTAAAACCCACTATGGAAGGGTATGCCACCATGTAGTGCCCCATTGATCACATAACTTGTAAGCATTACTGGTTGATTATTCTAATGATTTGTTGTATTGGAGGGCAAGGGGACACATTGGATCTTATGTAGGATTGTAGGTGGGTCTTCATTTAGGGTTTGATCTCCTTATACGGGGTCCTAGATCTCTAGAGGGCCACATTGGCACTTGTAGGGTGAGCATTGAGAGCCATGGATCTCCACCATAGAAGATATTAATTCATGGATCCCCAACAATGTTCATTGATTGCTCGTGTTCCACCTTTTGGATGAGGATGGTGCACCCGGTCCATCATGCCCAACTGGCTCCATAGTTACACCATACACTTGGTAGATATTCCAAGATGCCTCTTGCTGCAAATGGAAGGTTTATGTCATCACTCCATCCCTTATAGATGTTTACATGCATATTTGATCCATTTAAAGACCCATGAGGTTGTCCTTGTGCCCCCACACCCGCTTGGGAGCACTGCAACTTCTTGATTGGATAATAAGGGGCCAACCCCTTGTCCACTATGTTTGAAGTCTTTCTTCATCATGGAACCCCTTGGACTACGTCAGGCCTCCATAGAGGCCCAACGACATCACTTTGTTGATCATTTGACCCTCTTGAGAGGCTTACCTTTACATTATTGAGCTATTTGGTGGGCTTGTCACCAGAGGTTTTGTTATTATGAACATTTTTATTTTATTTTAGGGGCTAAGTTAGGCCTAATTAACTTAATCAAATTCATTAGGAAGTGTATAAATAGAAGTGTGATGGAATCATTTGATCATCATCAATTGGATTGGATCATTTTCTCTTGTGAGATTTTCGCTATTATTTTTGGAGGAAGAAATCAGATGGATGGATGGATTTTGATGTTTGGATTTCTTCATTTTTATCTTGGAGCTTCTATATTGGCATATGATGATGATTGGATACATGTGTTCTCAATATACGTGCTCTTTTAATGCTCTTTTACCATTTTTATTATGTCACATGCATGTTGTTGGGGAATTTCACTATACTAGGCTGGAATTTGATGTTTTTCTTGTGTGAAATCCAGGTGGAAATTTATCTTTCATTAGCGTTGCATCATGTCATGGGCCATGTTTGAATAAGTGAGTGTTCCTTGAGATATTTTGTTAAACCTTTATCTTGATAAGTTATCACATATTGCATATTGTTAATTTTAGGTATGTTCTATGCCAGAGCAATTTTTTATTTTTTATTTTTATTTTTATTTATTTATTTTCATTTTCACAGTTAGCTCAATATCTTTTTTATATTAGCAATCACATCAGCATTAAAGTAAATTGCACATAGAACATAAATATAAATCGCAGAAGACAAGCCAAGACAATAGGACACAAGTTGTGGCGCTAGCCAGGGACAAACCCCAATGTGGGGAAACCCTTGGTCAATTCTTCTTATATGTTCTTCAATAGTTCAACAGAGAGAGAGAAAGATAGTACGTTTACAATAGAAGTCAACACTTTGTCTTATCTAGATAAGAGCATAGATCATCTCTAAGAAGATGATACATGAAATCAATTGAAGACATGTTGCTTCAACTAATTCTCCAAGGTGACTCCTTCACCTATCGTTGTGTTTCATTTCATCATCATGTTGCACCTCATCGCGTTGCACCATGCTACACCCATCATCACTATGCTGCATCTCATCACGCTTCATTAATCATGACTGTACCCATCACTGTACTGCATTATGTGCCATTGTTGCACCATGTTGCCATCCTGACCTATGTGTTGGTTGCACCTTGCATGCTTGTTATCCCTTGCTTGCTTGTTGTCCCTAGCATGCTTGTTGTTGCATGCTAGTTGTAACATTGCATGCTTAGTGTATTTGTTGCTAAGTACCATACAACTATCCCATTGTTAGTTAGTTTTCCCTTGCATGCTGCTCTCCTTCAGAGACAGATGCTCCGGTTGTTTTGGCAGTTCTCGGTAGTTCTGGCAGTTTTGGCTGTTCCTGGTAGTTTCGGCTATTCCTGGCAGTTTCAATTGTTCCCAGCAGTTCTAGCTTTTCCGGCTTTTCTAACAATTCCGGCTTTTCCAGCAATTTTGGCTTTTCCGGCTTTTTCGACAGTTCCGACTTTTCCGGCTCTTCCGACAATTTCGACTCTTTCGGCAGTTCCAGCTTTTCCGACAGTTTCGACAATTCTGACTTTTCCAGCAGTTCTGCCTTTTCCGGCAGTTCCAACTTTTCTGGCTTTTCTAGTTTTTCTAGCTTTTCCAACATTTCTGACTTTTCCAACTTTTCTGGCAGTTTCAGCTTTTCTGGCTTTTCCGGCAGTTTTGACTTTTTTGGCTTTTTCGGCGTTTCTAGCAATTCCGATAGTTCCGACTTTTCCGACAGTTCAGACTTTTCGAGCAACGTAGAGCTTATTCTCCATGATTGCATTTAGATCTAGGGCATGTTATCTAGGGCAGCGTATACCCTAGGGCACTCCCTCTAGCTCTCATCTTCATCAAACCCAAAACAGGATGAAGTGAGATCACAAGAGTGAGTGTGTGTGTGACAAATGACTTCAAGTCCTCTTCTATTTATACTAAAACATAGAGGTTGAATAGACATGAATGTTGGGCTTCTGAGCCTACATAAGTTGCTAGCCGACTTGACAATTTGTCCATAATCAAAATAAATTCATATCTTCATAAATACTTATCAGAATCGGATAATCTTTAGATCAATCCTACACCTCTCGATGACAGGGATCCAAGAAAAATATCAGTTGCCATAAATAAGATGACCCATATGGAGTTTACCCCTAGTTTCCAATTTTAACACATAACGAAATATAAAGACCTTGAAGCAATTGTCCCATGCCCTAATTGCCATGAAAAATTGTTCTAGAGGCTTCCTTAACCAAGTGAAATCACTCCAAGCATTGGAATCATCTTGAATCCATTTCTCCCAAAGGATTCGGCACTAGTCCTCCATAGGTGATCACCAAAAAAAAAATCTTTATCACCTCTCCCTCTTTCTCTCTAGGCCTAGCCTGCATAGGTCATCTAGGGCATCAATTATCTCACAATATAGCCATATAAACACTTCGATTTTTGGTCCATGACTGTGCTAGAGTTTTCTCTAGATGCTCTCCAAATTTGAAGCAAATCTGACGATGGGATCTTGAGATATTGCAAACCCTACCTCAAGCATCGTTTCTTTCTCTAGGTTTCCCTTGGTTGTTGAGCTCATATGTATCATTGCATTCTATTCCAAGAATATTTGTCCATCTATCCTCTTCTCTTTCACAATTAGGCCAAGTCATTCCTTGAGTGACCAATTCCTCTTACTTGACCTAATTTTGGGTCCACTTAGTTCCGTGTGGTCCCTCAACTTTCGAAGATAATTTCACAAAGACCAATTTGGAACCAAATTTTCACAAGGGTTCCTAGGGCCCAGGGCTAGGTCCCTCCTTCATAAGTATTATTTGCAAACCCTAGCCCTTGAAAACCCCATGCCCTTCTTAGAGAGCCTTACACCTTGCTTCTCAAGCAAGTAAACCATACATTTGAGTCTCTCTTGTGAATAGGCCTATGGAATCACTCCTTACCTGCTCATTGACTCATTCATCTAATGATTCCCTTCATTCCGGGTCTCCTCCCATTGGTGAAATTCTGTAAAGAGCAGGGAGCCTTCGCTGAGGTGATAGTGGGCTATCGCTCCATTGTTGCTCTTGACCTAGTGGTTGCCCTTTTAGGATTCCCTCCTAGGACCCCAGCTAGTTTGAGTTAACAAGCTTCAATTATTGACTCGAGATATCATAACCACAAAAGTATCATGCTTCTTTTACAAAAATCACATATATGTGTATAAGTATTAACCTACCTATAAAAAGGTAATTGAGGGAAGAATATGCCTCTTTTCATTAGTAAATCTGATAAATATGATATTTTTATGAAATGGAATCACAAAATACATTGACCCAATAACATTTCCAAATTCATCAATTAAAATTTTTCAATCACAATTAGTAAAGCAATGCTTCAATCATAAGAATTGTATAATGAATGTTGCAACAAGAGCAACTACCACTACCAATTTAGAAGCATATTATTCTTCAAAAAGTGCCAAGTAAAACAATGGACCTACATAAATTGGGCACAAGTAGTTGTTTTCTACAGTCATTGAAGCACAATAATGCACCCATGAATACATGTAGCTCAAACGAAACTTATTATGCTCACTTGCACAAAATCCTACATAATTAGTTACTGTAATTTTTTTTTTTCCAACAACAACCTCCCTTTTTTATGAAAGCTTTAGATAATAAAAGTAACAATTGTCCTATTCTCTATTCACAATTCAGCAAATTATTAAATTCATTTTCACATTCATACCAAAAACTTGCAAACATATCCATTAAATAGTTTATTCATAAATTTCTAGCGCATAGTGTAACGAGGCGGAGGAGTTGCCCGGGAAGTTATGGAAATTTCGGTCATATTTAGAGAAAATCCGGCAAGGATTTTTGTAAATCCAAATTATAGTTGTTAAACTTCAAAATTTTAGGTGTCCTAGACGTTTGTGATGGTGCTGAATCCATTTCCACCATCAAAAACACAATTCAAACACTGCCTCTACAAGATTTTTTGATTTTTTTTTCCCGGATTTCGACCACTTTTGGCTGTCCGGGCAATTCCTCCGCCTAGCTAGACGACTCCAATTTCTAATACATAAAAAATATGGTAAGACAGATTTGTACTCTAAAAATTTATATGCACAAAAGCTACTACCGTTAAGGTCATTTGACAAACACTTTGTAAACATGCAGTCTACAACCATTGAGGCCTTTTGACAAACACTTTGCAAACATGCAATCAAAATCCATTGAGACATTTTGTCAAACACTTTGCAAGCGTGCAATCTACAGCCATTGATGCATTTTGTCAAACACTTGGCAACAATGAATTTGAGATTCTTCTTCAACCTTTGTATATCATAAAATTCATAAATTGAAACTCCAAATATTGGCATCTTAAAATAATGACTAAATAATCTTATTCTTTCACCAAAAACTCGACAACACAAACACAATTGGCATCAACAATCTGCAAAATCTCCCATACTTATAATTTAGGATATGAAACATGTTGTTTTGGAATCAAATCGGGGGTTACAGGTCTATATGGCACGAAAACCCCCTAATGTTGTCCTAAATCGTTATGAAACCATGCATAGATGCATTTTTTAAAAAACTAGCAAATATGTTGACTCCAAGAATTTCATTTACAAATTTTGTTAGAAAGACGGCATGCAAGCTTGAATCTACAGCTATGCGAAACAAATAACAACATTATAATTACTTGTGTATTGTCTAAATTCTTTTCAAAATCATTTATCCACTCTAAGTGAATTGAAGGGCTTTGAGATTAATCAAGCATTATTTTCATTCAATCATTCCTACAAACACATGGCAAACATCCTGAACTATTGCAATACATAATGATTGAAAATTACCTCAATGATTCACTTTGAAACTCTTGGCAGCCATCATTTTTTTTTTGCATTTTTATTTTAAGGGTTGATCTAGTGAATCCTCCAGGTATATTTCGGATATGCATCCATTTCCTACTCTGGTAGCCTGCAAATTAGCACTTATTCATGCATAATAATTAAAAAAATAATAACATTCCTCATTTAGGGATTTTGTCAAACACTTTGCAAAATATCCTGAAACCTTTTCTAAAACATGTCTCTAATTTCCTGAAACAAAACCATAGCTCATGAAACTCTTACCCAAGTCCTTTGGAATTTCTTTATTGTAATTACCTTCAACAATATTTGGCTTTCCTTTCTCAAATGCTACAATACCAAGGTAAGTACAATAAAATACACTAATAATAATTCCATAACATCCTGAGATCTAAACATCATAAAGAACACTCTTAGTCTTCATTTTCAACTAGGCAATAAGATTCCAGATAGCATAAGATTAAACCAAAATTAGACGTTTAGAACAATTTAAATTTCTACTTTTTATTTTATCCTAAAACTACACTACAATTTTAGGACAATGAAGATTATACCTAAAGAGATATTCGACTTCAATCGTCGAGAATATGATCCATCTTTGATCCCTTAACCAAATAATTTGAACCATTCGGTTTTCCACCCAACCATATCCATGGAGAACTTCTCCCCTAGAACCCCTGAGCTATAAGATCTCTCAAGCAATACCAAAATATAGCAATAAAGAGATATATAAGGCAATCCGAGGAAGAGAATTTTTACTTCCTCTCAATACCACTCATGTTCAACTCCATTGGGTAGAGATACTTAATAATTTAGATTAGCATTTGGCTACTCTCCAAATCTCTCCCCGTCAGAGTCTTCTTCAAATCTCTCAAACTCTTGGTATCACCATGCACCCCCCCTCACGTGAGAATACATCAGACACATATAGGAGGAGCAACAAATTCTTGTCATAAAGGAGGAGTAATATGGATGTCGTGTATTCCATTTAGAGGAGTGTAGCTCATGCCATTAATGAGAGGCATTCATGCCTTAGTTAAGGAGAGTGTAACATATGCATTAAAGAGAGCATAAGAGGAATCTTTTATGACATGTCTTTAATGAGTGTACGAGGAATATGTCATTCTTTGATCTTGGTGAAGTAAATTGCTCCATGTAATTCATCCAACAATTCATCAATGACAGGAATGGGAAATTTATCTTTAATAATGAGCTTGTTGAACTTCCTATAATTTGGACACATACGCCATGATCCATCCTTCTTGTGCACCAATACTACTAGACCAGAGAAATAAATTTGATTAGGTTGAATTATACCAAATTCTAGCATTTCTGCAACCATACGTTTAATTTCACTCTTTTGGGCATAAGGATATCTGTAAGGTCTGATGTTTGGAGGAACACTTTCTGGAATCAAGTGAATCACATGATCCTGATCACAAATAGGTGGGAGGCCTTTGGGAGTCTCAAACACCTTAGAATAATTTCCCAATACTTTTTGGAGATATGGAGAAATAGATGATTTTGATGTTTGAATCCCTAGTGAGCATAATTGTGTAATTACACCCCATTATTCTTTCTTTAAAAACTTTGTCATGCCACTAAGGCTGATTATATTTACTGGTTTCCCTGCAATACCCCTTAATTCAACTTCCTTTCCTTCCCAATTTTTTTTTAAAGAAAAGTTCTTGAAAATTGAAAGTTATCATCCCCAACGATTATAACCATTGGCCTCCTAGTACACCATGAACACCACCCGTTGGAATGGAAATCATTGGAATATTCAATACATATTCCCCCATGGTTAGCTTTATATTATGACACTTTCTAGAGCAATTTATAGTTCCTCCATTTGCAGCCATCACTTGACACTTTGGTGCTGGATATAGGAAGCAATTTAATTCCTTAGCTATCTTATAATGAATAAAATTATGGGTAGTACCCAAATCAATCAACACTATTACCTTTTTCTTCTTGATATATCCTTCTATCTTGAGAGTTTGAGGAGGGGTAATTCCTACCAATGCATTACAATATATTGTTAGATTCATTTATTCTTTCTCTGGGGCTGGTTCTTGTTGTATATCCTCCTTTTTTGATGTTTCTTGTTCCTTTTCTTTCTCCTCTTCACAATCTATGTAGAATAATTTATTCTCAACACACTTATGACCTTTAGTGTATTCGCTATCATAATTGTAACAAATCCCTTTTGCTCTTTTTTTCTCCAATTGTTGTGATGTCAACCTTGGAGGTTGTGGAAGACTAGAAGCAACAACACTTCCATCTTTATAGTTGTGAGTGGTATACTTCCTTGTTGCAATAATTTTGCTTTCAAATTTTCTTGCCACCTTAAATGTATTCTCCAATGAATCAGGTTCCCAAAGGTGAACCTCATGTTGGATGTTATCTTTTAAAGTCCCTATGAAGAGATCAATCCTATGATCCTCTGGAATATCAGTTACCCTAATATTCATTTTTTAGGAGTTTTCAATGTGCTCCACCATTGAACCCTTTTGTTTGAGATTTATCAATTGGATAAAGAAGGTGTTGCTCTTTGTATCTTCATAATTTGCTATCATTTCCTCCGTAAAAGTTTACCTGGTGACAAGTGGTTTACAAGAACAAAGCCATCTATACCATACAAATTGATTGGGTTCTAAATATAAAGATGCAATACATACCTTTTGGTGAGGGTTTCACATCCTATAGATCAAAATATTGCTCATATGTAGTATCCAAGTTATCAGATCCTTGCCATCAAACATCCTCATATCTATCTTTGGAATGTGGTGGTTCTTAAACCCCACATTGGATTCTCTAAAATCATAATTCATATTCCTTTTGTCTTAATCATGATTTTAATGGATTTCCTTGTCACCACTAGGGAGCCTTTCTTCTAACAACTTTTCCAAACCTTCCTTCAACCCATCTATCTTGACATTCATCATTGCTTCCATGTCTACTTTTAAATCATCATTCAAAAATCCCATGTCCCTTTTTATACCATCTATCTTAACATTCATCATCGCTTCCAATTAATTTTTTATTACTTTTTGCAAGAGAAAAATTTGTTGCATTCGGTCTTGTAAATTTGATATATCATGTTGCATTTCTTCTTCTTCTTCATGCATCATAGAAGATATTTCTAGTTGCTTACTAGGTGTTTCCATTTTTTTTGTTTTCAGGAATTTTGGAATCAAACAATGATATATGCTTCAATATGCCCCTTGAATCACCTCCAACTATTTTTTCAAACAAAACTTATGCAAAGTTATTTTTGTTTTGTTTTGTTAGATAGACATATTTTTCTTGCTTTTTAAGAGATCAATATTGCAACTATTGTATCTCTATGATAGAGAATCTTCAAGATCCAAAATTCCTTCTTGTAGTATCCGAGAATCTTCAAGATCCAAAATTCCTTCTTGTAGTATCCCTCTAAGTCTTCTTTCCAACCCAACAAGTCAGGCTAAGATTGGATTCTTCAAGAAAGATTTATGCCTAATCTCCCATGATGACCTGATTATAGAATGGTTTAGTAGAGCGAACTTGTGCGGAGTGCCACGTGTCACTTTTTTGACCTTCAACCCTGAAAATGATACCCAAAAAACTAAAGTTTGTCCTCTTTATGTCACTTTTTACGAAATTCAAATCTGATTCTCAGAGAGAAAGCTATGACAATTTTCCCTTGGTCACCTATTTGAGATGAAATTATGGAGCCTGCAAAAACCCTAACTTCCTTGAATCATATCTCCGAAAATATAGCGAGACAAAATCTGAAATTCGTACACAAATTTAATCAATATTCGGCTCCACGTGGTTTCAATTGCAGATTCTAAAGCTTCGTAGAAAAAAGTTATAGCTAAAATTCTATGATGACCTATTTGAAGCAACGAAACCCTAGAATCCAAAGCTCTTAAACCAAATGCTATGCAACTAGCTCACAAATAGATAGATCAATGAATTAAAACTTATCCTCTTCGAGGAGGAAACCTCCTTTACATTACATAAATGAACAATTCTTGGATGACACAAATGAGAAGATTGCCTTTGCATATATAGGAGTCTAACGGGCCACAATATAATTAGAGCCTACATAACAATAATAATATAAGGGCATAACAATAAAAATAGCGGGCTTCTATGGGGCACAACAATAACAATATGGGGGATACACTAATATTATAGGGACCTAACAACAATGCAATAAATACCTTGCATCCTTGAGCAACAAAGAAATACATCATCAGAACAAGAAAAAGAACTACAAAAAGAAGCAACAAGGCAAGTCAATCTATGCCCATTGGTTATTTGCATCTAACACATCTGAAATATACACATCAACATTGTATCCTTGTAATTGACTCTAATTTTCTTGATCTATGCACAACCCAAATGCTTTTTCAACCATTCCAATATCAATTGAAGAATTGAACATCTGCAAAACTTGAAAATTGCTCCATGGCAATGTCATGGTTTTCTACAACACATTTATGGGCAAAGCAACAAAAACGACTCAAATATTGTGTGTCGATTGACTGATCAACAAGGTTTGATGACAATCACAACAGTTATTCCAAGTGACCTCATCGAAAAACTAATCAAAATATCTTTCCAAGAAAAGGAATTGCAATCACAAATTTCAAGATTGTACCAAAAAGAAACTATGACCATGGTGACTGTGACTGTATTTCGTTGTTAGACAATAGAATCACTGTAGAAAACATCGACATAGTTTGTACAAAATCAAAATTTGTTCCCAATGCACCAATAAAACTTAAATTAGGAAAAAGCATAAAAACACTCCCAATAGGAACAGTTGCAACTCTTGTAATAACAACTCAAAAAGTTGGAACACAATATACACTGAAAATTAGAGACGAAATCTATGAAGATGATGAGGTGTCAATAACATGCTCACCCTTGCGTCACTCACCCATTAGTCTTATGCATTTCAACTTACCGTGTATATGCAATGTCAACAATTACAATTTTGGTCCTTTATGTCATAGCTACAACTATTTGAGAACTTTGCACCTATCTATAATGAAATGGAACACAAGTTGCAAAAATGGAGATATATTAATTATGCTCTTCAAAAACATAACAAAAGGAAACAACCTCAAGAAAAACCATTTCATACAACACAAGCCACATTCATCATACATTTGAACATTGAGATAGAACAAGATCTCAAAAAAATAATCGATAGACAAATCCAGGTAAGTACATACCCAATAATCTACTTATTTTTCATTACACAGTTACTTATTTTACATTACACATTTGTGGACTAGTCTTCTTTTCTAACATGTGCAAGGAACACTTGTCATTGCAAATGCATACTCTACACCATTTGAACATGTCTGCGCACTTTGCAGTTGTCTAATGTTAGCATCTGCAATGATAGAATATATGTCAATATTTTGCGTTAGGTGCAAACAAAAAACCCATTTTCTCTTTCTACATTTTATCGACTACATTATAAGAACTCTTGATAGCAACAACTTGTGATGTTGCCTTAGAAACAAGCTCATTTTAAAGTAACTACTGCCCCATTAGCCCAAATGTCTTACCAAGAATATATGCAAAAGAAATAGCAACAATTTATATGTTACACAATCTACAAATTCATGGTCTTTTCACTCTAAATAGTGACAATGACATTTTGTATGCTGATAACAACAACAAGCAAACAAAACGAGCCATAACTTCAACTAGAAAGTTTGTCTTGTGTCCTCTAGTATCATCCTCATTCTTTTACCTTTATTTTTTAGTCATATAACAACCTCAATTCTCTATTTATGCAACCATAATAAGCACTTTATATTATTTTTCCTCATGCAGGGGTGACCAAAGTTCCTAATCAATACTCTAGACTATTATAGATCTTAAGCGCCAATGCTGAAAGAAGAATGAACATTACTATGTTCATCCACAAAAAAAACTTTTATACTTCAAAAACATTTATGTCAAACAAAAGAATTCCCTTTTTGTGGATAGTGATATTACTATAACAATATTAAGTATTGGGGTTTTTTGCAGTGCATTATATTAGATATCATTTTTGGGATTCAACTGCGTTAAGTAAGTCATTCATCTATGACCATTTCCATGAGAGGTAGTAACTAACTAATTTCTCATGATTTTGAATAGTCTACCTAATGCAATGAGTGCTAAGTGGACTATTCAAAATCATGAGAAATTAGTTAGTTACGACTACCTCTCATGGAAATGGTCATAGATGAATGACTTATTTAATGCAGTTGAATCCCAAAAATGATAACTAATATAAGAATATTTTATTTTTTTTAATTGCATAAATGTTTTGAAACCCAATCTACAAATTTTTTTCTTGTGATGCTTTAATTTCACTTTTTGTTAATCTGAAAAATTAATTATTCTAGTCATTCATAGGATATGCCACTTATTGATGGATTAAATAGATTTATAAGCATTTAATTATGATTATTCAAAGTATTGTGATTTGTTCATTATCTATCCAACATGTTCCCAGATATTTGTAAAGGCTTATAACATTGAGCATTAACAAGAAATTTACATTCTCATTGAACTGCATATGTTATCAAGCTTTCTTTCAAGCACCTCTAATGCAAATTTCTACTATACTCCGTAAATTTAAAAGAAGAAAAATCAGACTCTTACTTTCACCTTCTTCCTTTCTGCATTGTATTTTTACAATAGTTGCTTTAGTGCTCCCACCCTGTATTTACATCATTGTAGGCAACAGTCCCTTTCACCTACTTTAGTGGCCACTTGTTGGACATTAATAATCTTATCTATCTGCAAAATTTACTAGAATAAATTGACATGATTTAAGGACACATGTAATTTACATTCAATAAAGCATGGAAATGGCTCTCTTTTTTGTTGCAAATGTTTGTAATGTTTTGTTTTTTGTTATCTAAGTTAAAATTATTTCTTTTTCTTAAAAAAATCTTTATCAGTACTTGAATATCCATTCTTTTTTTGGCTTCAAAAGTTATTTGTTTTATCATAATTGATCTTCGTGTTCATGTTTATTTATTATACAAAATAAATGTTTGAAAATTGTCACTACCAAGTACGTATCCGTATACAAGATCTGTCTGAATTTTTTTGTTTCTTATTATGCTTTAATTTCACTTTTTGTTCACCTGAAAAGTTAATTATTGTAGTCGTTCACAACAAATTTGACTTATTAATGCACTAAATAGATATATAAGCATTGAATTGTGTTTAATCAAAGTTTATTGATTGTCTTTGCAACATGTCCCCGGAGATTTGAAGAGGTTTCCAACATGAAGCATTAACAAGAAACTTACATTCGAGTTTTCTCTAAAGCACCTGAAATGCAATTTTTTGTTATACTATGTAAATTAAAAAAAAAACTCGTGCATTTATGAATGCCTCAGATTTGAATCTATGGAAAAAATAGTGTTTTTGGTATTAATTTCCATGGAGTTAAAGCTTTCTTTACATTACTGGAATTTATTTTTGCTTTATATCTGTAGACATAACTATTTATAAACATACTTATATCAGTGTCTTTATTATTCTTACTCTAATTTAACTATATTTAAACTAAGGGACAATATCTATAATGTTGCCCTTGTTAAAATGTTAGAGTTAGTTCATGCCTTTCAAAGTTCAATAATTAAACTAAGCGGCAAGGAACACTAGTTATGTGGCCGTGTTTACATTCATATCGCACAACCCAATTCCATATGCCAAATTTAATAAAGGAATAATGAACTTTTATGTATATATCCATATCAAAATCACATAATCCGTTTTTCAAATTTTGAAAAAACATATTCTTATGTACATAAAATATATATAGAGAAATATTTGGATTTTCATCTAAAGCCTAATTACTTACTGATTTGTGTATTGATTATAGATGATAAAGAAGGTAGAGATTTGTATCTCCACTTGGGTAAATAAGTTGTCATCTTGAGGAGGTAGGTTGATCTTGGTATAGTTAGTTTCGGAAGTATCCATGTTTTTTGGATCTCCATAACAGTTGTTCCAAAAAGAATATTGGCAAAAATAAGAAGGGTCAGTTTTTGCTTTTTATGGTTCAGTGGTAGGCAAGTTGATAAGATTTTGTTCATCAAATGAGATTATTGGAAAGCCAAAAAAGGGGTGTGAGTGGGGATTAAAAATCATTTTTGTTTTCTCATAATCCCTAGCAATTCATAGTTTGTGGCACCTCTCACAAAATTCAGTCCTATGGGGTTGGTTTCTAACCTCAAAATACTTGAATATTATCAATAGAGCAATGATTCCGGGTGCCATGAAAATCCTCAAAAAATCAATTGACAATATGGAAAGCTTTGGTGGCTTCTTTACTATTGATGGGGCCATGGGTTGCTTGGAAACTTGGAGACAAATCTAAAATTTATATTGGAGAGGACCCATGGATGGGAGTAGGAAACGATTATGTTCTCTTATATGATCTGTGTGTGCTCTTCACTCTCTAAGCATTCATAAGCTAGTGAATGCAAAAGCTTAGAGCCCCCAGGTTATGGGAAGGGAGGGGTGGAAGTGAGAGGAGGATCTCAGGTTGGATGGAGAGCTAATAGAAGAATGGGATAATTGGGTTAGCCGTGTATGCTTTGGTTTTTTCAAGTTAAGGGAGGATGCAAAGGATATGCTATGCTAGTTAAAAAATTCAAGGAATGGGGATTATACTATCAAAATTAGGACATAAAGCTCAAAGGGAACTATAAACACATGAAGAAAATAAATGGTGGTAGGATGAGATTTGGAAATCCCATGGCCCTATCAAATGTAAAATTATTTTGTGGTTGGCTCTAAAGAACAAACTATTGGCTTGGGATAGTGTGGCCCTAATAATTGTCCTCTATGCAAACCTAAATTTGAGTCAATTTCACCTTTCTTTATTTTTTTTCTCTTACGTAATTAAGGTGTGGTAGGTTAGTGGTTTCTTTCTCTCCAAAAGTGTGGTGGAATAACTCATCATTGGAAGAATGTGTGCTGAGTGGACGCAAGGCAAGTCAATAAGGGAGTTCAGTTCTTTACTTGGGATCATAGTCTGTGGTGGGTGTGCAACATGAGCCTATTCCAAGGCAATTATATTAGTCTAGCTGTCAAGTTGACAAGAGAGTATAAAATGGAGCCAAAGAAATCAAAGCATAGGGTGTGGGCAATGCCAAAAGATCGATTATGACATTCGATGAGTAGGGATGGTGTTGTTTAGAATTCAAAATCATTATTACCATATACTCCCTAGGAAGAGGATCTAATACTAAAACTGAGTTTGCTAGTATTTGGGCATTGTTTCACCTAGCAAATAAACAAGATATTAAAAAAATTCACATTATGGGGGATTTGAAATTGGCCATTCACAAGGCATACAAAAAAACGGCAGTGAAATATATAGCTCTTACCTTCCTGCTATAGGATATTCACTCTCCAATCCAATATTTTCAGTGGCTCTCATTCACACATACCTATAGGGAATGCAAACAAAAAACTTATGAATGTCAACGCAAGCACTCTTCTTGCCAGCAATGTATTTTAGTTGTTATAAATTTCAAGAAGGTCACAAGGTAGAAGCAATGGAATTTCATTTCTAGTTCGTGCATCTCTTATAAAGGAACCTTAATTGGAAATTTTTTTATGTTTATTCGAGGGTAGATTAGTTACTCACGCTTTGTTTATTTTTGAATGATACTCTTATAGTGTTGTTTTAATTTCTTGCATATAGTGTTGTTTTAATTTCTTGCATAGTATCAAATATGAGTGTTTGTTGTTGAAATGAAAAAAAAAACCTTTTCTTAAAAGTTGTATTTAATTATTGATTTTT
>APFE031548759.1:356618-368615 GCA_000404065.3 Pinus taeda
GAATTTATTGAAATCACAAGTAAAAGCCAATGAGAATTTATTGAAATTACAAGTTTGATAGTTAACTACACAATGGAAGTACCCTAAAATATTTTCAAAATGCTGAATCTATATATATATTTTGAAATAATCAATTTAAATAACACAAATAAAAAATTTTCCACCAAATTTTAATGGAGTTGTTTATAATGAGATTTTTTGGAGATTCCGGTGACGGAATCCGGCGGAAGAAATTGAGGTTAAATCTTGATTTGTTTCAGTTAAAATGGTTTTTTAACTGCATATTTGGATTCAGCACCCTGAAAAACCCCTGGGACACTTTGATTGTGCAGAAACTAGCTATCAAACTTGCCATTCCAATAAATTGCTGCCGGATTTTGACCAGAAAAAACCAGAAAAACTTTCAAAAAATCGAATTATAGACAACTACAATTTTAATAACACTACAAAACAGGGAAAAAATCACATTAAAGACAACTCCAACCTCAAAAAAATCCCACAAAGAAAACTCCATATTCATATTGCAATTTTTTCAGATTTGCTTGTTGGGTTAAGTCGTGAAACATTTTTCTGTTCCCAATGCGTTGTTCTCATTCGCTGTCGGGAATACCATTACTGTGACTGTGACTCTTAGGTCTAAACGTGAAACATAAACATACCCACTTCCTTGAACCCAAAGTAATTTATATAGAGATTTTCACAGAAATATGAAAACCATTCATGTTGCACGCCACATTCCATTAAAAAGCTTGTAAAGTGGGCTACTTTCTGCATAGTATTTGTTTTACACCAGTGTTTATCACTGTGTTGTAGTCTACATATTGGTTACCTTGGCGTATCCTCATTTGTCAAAATTGAGATCAGAAAAAATCGTTCAACCAATTGGCCCACAATGATTGTCTAAAGAACGCGATCTGTTCCAGGTCTTCTGCTCGTTTACTTTGATGGACATTGCATTGCTATTACAGCAACCAAGACCAACAAGAAGTTTTCACGTTCCTGCCTTCCACTCCACAAGAAGGATTGCTGTGCATTTGAGGACCATGAGTTTTCCCAGGCCTATTACCAAGTTTCCATGCTTTACCCCAATACTGCACCCTTCTCCATCCTTTACCACAGCTGCTGCATCCAGGTCTGTAATATATATTCAATAATTTTGATCAATCTGACATTAATTCTGTTCCTGCAATCTGAAACTATCTGATTGGCTTAAGCGGTTTTATTTCCATATATGTGCAGAAATGAGGAGGGTGAGCGTTTCGATAGGAGTGATACTCTGACTCTGGATACTATCAGGGAATCCCTCATTAGACAAGAGGATAGCATCATCTTCAATCTTCTGGAAAGAGCCCAGTTTTGCTTTAATGCCCCCACTTATGATGCTTCCCAATTCCCATTCCCTGGCTTCGTGGGGTCCCTCGTTGAGTTCATGTTCAAGGAGACTGAAAAACTTCACTCAAAGGTATGATCTGGACTTTTCTGATTGTGTTTTATCATTTGGGGTATTATTTATCGTGCATATAAACAGTGAAAATGCATATAGTTAGATTTCAGAGGAAAATAAAAAACCTATGGTTTTATAGCCTGTGATTAGGTTTCATTTGTCATTTTTTAACCTTGAATTTAGACCATATTGGTCCGCCAAACCTAATGCACCTCCATGTATATAAGTTTTTTTTTTTTTTTTTTTTAATCTAGCTCCAGATTCCATACAAATACCTCTTAGAAGTTTACAATTTGATTTTGAGATGGGGAACCACATGGCTCAAATGCAACGTTATCTAGCAATATATTTGTAGGACAGGCTACACCCCTACAAACCTCCCTCCATAACATAAGTTTTATTTATGTTCTCATCATGGCTTTGTTGGGGAGGTCTGCGCTGACCACTTTGAAATTATGTTCATCCCATTTTAACTGTTTATTTCTTAGCTCATAGTGATCCTTGTCATCCAGGGCACTCTTCAAATCATCCAGCCTAGAAGGTTACAACAAAGGCACTCACAACATGTAGTTGAATGGTAAAAACTCATTAATCTGCCTATGCATTCCTTGAAGAGAGGACAATATCTATCCATAATGGTATTGGCTCATGGATGTTTCACACTGTTATGGGTTATGTTATACTTTATAGGAATATTTTTATAGGTTGGGGATTGGAGGAATATATGTTCTCAGTTTTTTAACCTTATTTTTTGCATAGCTTGCAAATCCATATTTCCCATTGTTTGGTATAGTTAAGCCCAATGGTGTGTGGATGATTGTCAGAAAGAGTGCTTATCATAAGAGTATAATGCAGGTCTGGAAGTATTTTTGCTTCATAAGAGTGCACACCCTTCAGCAGAAAGTTGGAATGCTATCAAACTCAGTCACTTTCTTTGTAAAGGTCAAAATGGGCCTCTAGCCCACATCTCACATTAACACAGAAATTTCTTAATATGAAGTCCATCCCAAGCCCTAGATGCAGAATATGAGATCCTTCAAGCTGGACAACGCTTTGAAGCTAAGAAGATGTTTTCAAACACACAAGTTTTATAATAACACCCAGTTCTTCTGTATGAAGCATGTCTAAAACCCTTAACGCACAGCTCAAAATGGATCAGACTCAAATGTATTGTGAAGCCCAAAAGGCCCTCAAATGCAGAACTCAGCTGAACCAAATTACTCAGTATCAAGTTCATTTGAAGCCATCAAGATGAACCTTGAAATCACTTAAAACCAACAGCCCTCACTTGAAGTTCAAAAGGCCTGCAAAGACAAACTCATCCAAAGCCCCTGGCACAAAGTTTCAAGGCAGTCAGAAGCAAATAGCATGTGGTCTGAAACTAAATAAAAACACAAAGGCCTGATAATGTTATGTTGGTGGCTTCAGCTGTTGATGTTATCTTTAGAGCAGGAAGGAGGGGAGCAACTGCTTAACATCTAAAGCCACCGATACTAATCTTTTAGATTTGAACCATACTAATCTTTTAGATTTGAACCACTTTGAGCATTATATGAAAGCTTTGAGTGTTAACATCATTTTATAAGGATTGACAAGATAGAGGTAGACCCTTTAATAGCAGAAGTCGTTTGTGTGAAGCTATTTGCACTTAGAGCTTCTACGTTGACCATGCAAAAGGACCGATGTCCAGGATCAGGGATGGCGATGATCACTTCAGCACTTTGAACTGTTAAATTTTCTGATTCACGTTAGCAGATCTGCTCTCAGATTTTACTGCATCTGAAAATGAAAGTATGAAGAAAAAGCAATAAAAAATTCCAAATTTAAAAAACTAAAATCATAGGAGTGTAGATCAGAAGTGTAGACACTGCATACAAGAATTTCAGATCAATCTGGCAAGTGATGGAGTGTGGATCTGACATAACTAAATCTGCAAAACAAAACCAGAAAGTTAAAAATCTGTGTCACCGAAACAGAGGTCTTTAATGCAACACAAATAGAAAACTTCTTCAATGGATGACTCACCCAAAATGTAGATTTTGGTGCTCTAACATGTTCAGCTGCAACCTGTAATCTCTAGGTGAACCTTCTTGTCTTTCTAGCTAAACTGAAAGGTAGTGAGGTCTCTTTTTATTTGCTCAAATCTGACAGATCTGAATCTGGTTTCTCTTTTAATTTTAGATCTAAGTATGAAACAAAAAGTTTTTTTCTTCCGTCCCTCATTATGGGAGGTTCTTGTATCCTTGAGAACTGCCTTCCCTGCTCACCACTGTCTTCCACTGTGCTGGAATGTAGCTCTACTATACTTTGCAAGTTTCAATATACCCAATAAAGATTCCATTGATACTCGAGGAGTCAAGGGCTCAAATTTAGTCTGTTTCTGATCAAGAACATGAATATAAACTGAACTACTATATACACGAAAATGAGATACCTATGGCTTCTAAGTTTTCACCAGTAAAGCATCCTTTAGTGTTTTGTCCTTCAGGATCCTATGTGGACATAAGCTCAAGATATAGACAACAATTTTGCATGTGTCTACCCAACTACATTAGACAAGTCCATGTCCACTGTCATGAATCATGGCTTTTGCTGTCTCAATGATAGATATGTTGGTACGTTCAACAATCCCATTCTGTATTGGGTTGTATGGTATCGTAAACTCCTTATTGTAGTCTCCTTTATAAGTGAACCAAAGAACCTTGTTCCTCTTCCCTATCTGATTTTCAACAAAGACATTGATACCAGTAATACTTCATCTTCAGTTTTCATCAATAAATCCAAGGTTTTTGAGAAGAATCATCGATGAAAGAAACATAATATAGATTACATTCCAATGAAGACATGGCCCACATACATAGAAGTTTATCAACTCAAGAATCTATTTCGACCTCTACTCGCTAGATGGAAAAGAATGCTTAGAATGCTTACGGAGTACACATCCTTTGCACACACTGATTTTCCCTATCTTGAAATCCGGCAATCCTTACACCACATCTTTAAAGTGAGAAAGAGATCCATAGTGCAAGTGACCAAGACAGTTGTTCCATAGCGTGCTACTATTATGCACTAAGGCCTGATGTTTTATGGTATCAACTAGGAGCCTATAAAGGCCTCCTTCACTCGCTCCTTTGTCCAAAAACTGAGGAGATTCTTGGCTGCAATCTTTTATAATGCATTGGTGATCAATAAACTCAATTATACACTTGATATATGTAATCTCTAAGACAAAAAGGAGATTCTTTGGTTCAAAACGCGTCGACAAATGAATTTCGATATGATTATTGCTGAAAACCATCTTAATAATCTTGATATGGATCACAGAAGCCTAAATTCAACAAAGGAGATTCTTTGTTAATCTAAGCACAAAAGAACATCGTGCAAATTGAGAACTAGTGGTTCAAGAGCTTGAGTTTTGAGCTGTAACTTTAGCTTTCTGTTTTCAGAATCAACAGCAAATCAGTGATGTTGTTTTGATTGTTCAGATTTGTATGCTCGTTGTTTTATATATAAGAAATACAGATTTGTAGGCTAAAGTATTCTTAGCAGAAATTTTGATTGGTGTTTTCTGCTTTAGCAATCTATAGTTTTTAGGTTAGTTCCAATAGTGCAGAATCTCCTCACCAAGCTCTGATTTTTTGCACTTATTCTTCAAGAGCATCTCCCTGGAAATATTGACACTCTGATATAGAGTTGTCAATGCGTTGAACATTTCCTTCGTTGATTTCCCTGCAATGTGAGCAATTAGGTGGTCCTTCACAGAATCCAAAATAATCATCTTCACCTTAGCAACCCTCTTCTTGTATGGAGATCACTGTTGAGGATTGGTAGAGACTATAACTTTTCCCTGGACCATACTTTAAAGATCAGTACCCTCATAGGCATCTGCAACCTGCACTTCCAAGGTGTGAAATTGGAGGCTATTTCTAATTGGTCACTCTCTCTGAGACACAACATTCCAAAGTTCACCTGTCCTGCAGTCCATTGAATCACAATTTAAACAAAAACAGTTCAGCCAAATTTAGCAACCTTTCATAGGTTCAATTTTCCCTTTACAAGCATAAAAAGTAGTTCAACCTCTCACAGGTCCTTGTGCTTTTCTGAGGCATCACTTTAACCATTGGATTTTGTATGGGATCACACCTGCTGAAATCCTTCATTGTTAACTCCCTCTCACTGGTGAATTCCTTCTCCATTCATTAGACTGAAGACTGTCAGCAATACAGCTCTGGTACCATGTTAAATTTTCTAAATCATGATTACAGATCAGCACTGAGTTTTTACCATACTGCTGACACTGAAAACTTTAAGAAACACCAATCAAAAGTTTAGATTTTGGAAACTAAAGGCATAGGAGATAGATCAAGAGTGTAGAAACAGCATTTCAGAATTTTGGATCAATTCGGCAAGTGATGGAGTGTACTAAATCTTCAAACCAAAACCAGCCAGCTAGAAATCTGTACAATTATAACTTCTCATTAATAGTAAGTCTTCCTATTAACTCTGAAAGAATAATTACAATGACTATTTGTTTTCTGTTGCACCTTCCATCTCTTTTTATAAATTAAGAGAAGGATCCATGCATGCAAAATTGTCCAAGAATATAAAGTGCAATTACTCAAGTAATATGCCCCATGTGCTAAGAATAGGTAGTAGACACATGCCAAGCACTTAACTCGTTATTTAAATGCAAATAACTCACTAGCGAACAATTGTTGATGTTTTGGGTAGCATTGGGATTCGGGAGTATTCTCACGTGTGGGGCAAGTGGGCTAAGTGATGGGGCTTTGCACCCAAGGAGCCATGGTATTTTGATGACCCATGGTATTCTGATAACTCATAATTTGGACCCATGCTATTGCACCCTTTGGAAAAGTATAAGGGTGAGCAATTCATTGTGGTCGATGAGAGAGCATCTTGCGGAGGAGAGGGCCAAGTAGGGCCTGTAGAGGGCTGATAAGGTCAAGAGGGCCTATGGCAGGTTGGCAATGAGAGCATCTTGTGGAGGAGAATGCTGAGTAGGCCTCAAACCTGTGGAGGGCCAAGAGGGCCTATGCCAAGTTGGCAAGAGAGCATCTTGTGGAGGAGAAGGTGGAGCAGGCCTTAGACCTACGGAGGGCTGAGAGGGCCTATGGAAGGTGGCCTGTGGAAGGCAAAGTAGGCCTCAAACCAGTGGAAGGGTCGAGTAGACCTTAGAGCTGGAGCCAACGGTGGTAGAGGATTAGAAGCGAGAGACTCCTAAGGTTGAGCAACATAGTCTCCAGATTAGGAGGACAAGCAAGAGGCTCCTTTGAGCTCTACCAAGAGAAGGCCTAGAGGGTGGAGAGAGCTTGTGAAGGGCTGAGAGGGCCAATAGTGCCTGTTGACAGCAAAGAGGGCCGAGAGGGCCTGTTGTTGTCTGTTATTGGCAAAGAGAGCACAGAGACATGTAGGGGCAGAAGACATTGAGAGAGAGATTCTCTCAAGCAAAAGATCTACATGAGTAATATTGCGGGTTTGCTGTTGTTGTCTGTTATTGGCAAAGAGAGCACAGAGATGTGTAGGGGCAGAAGACATTGAGAGAGAGAGATTCTCTCAAGCAAAAGATCTACATCAGTAATATTGCATTGCTGTGAGTGAGATAATCAGTTTTGCCACGTCCGAGGAAAGAGCACGGAGCAGCAAAGGAGATCCAAATTAGCCAAATCAAGGACAGATCTAGGACTTGATCCACTGGATCAGATTCAGGGTAATTGTTGTATATGTAATTTCTTCGAAGGCCATTATCCCAATAAGGGAGCCCGATTAGGTTCTGAGAAGAATTTAACGAAGAACTGTTGGTTGGGCAAAACTTGTGTGTAATATGTTACTGTGCATGATCTAATTGCTGGTTTTATAAGTTCCGCTGTGCTAAATTTGTTTCTGGTTAGGCACATCAGTGTGTTTCAGTTAATTAGTTAATTTGAGACTGTTAACAGGTCTGGTGTGTGTATGCACTGAGTCTAGTGCCCAACATCGAACAATAATTATTAGTCAACAAGCCAACTATAGTCAATAAATAGAACTGCTAAAAGTAGATAATTCCTAAAAGTAGGAAATGACAGAAACTGACACTTAACGGAGAATGGGCTCAAGCAACAGAAAAAATAATATGAACGTTTAATGTGAAACTCTTGGATTCAAGAATTTTCAGCTAACTGTGGTAAGGATTGTTACTTTTTGACATGAATTTTTAACCGAGGCTAAACTCTAATCCCATTAACATAGTTATTCAGAACAGGTAATGCTCTAGACTCTTAGAGTATTCCATATTTGTTAGCTTGAAGTTCTCAAAGAGAGGGAAACTATCATGACCTATAATGTGTTAAATGTGCAGGTGGGCAGGTATAAAAGCCCAGATGAGCATCCATTCTTCCCTGAGGACCTGCAGGAGCCTTTGCTACCTCCCTTACAATATCCACAGGTTAGTTTTGGGGATGCCTATTTATTTGCCTCGTTATACATTCCTTATTCTTAAAGCTCCTTCAAGTTTAAAAGGGCAACGCTATCTGCTATTACAGGTGCTGCACCCTGCTGCTTCCAATATCAACATAAATAAGGAGATTTGGACTATGTACTTCGTTGAATTACTTCCACGAATTGCAGCCGTAGGTGATGATGGAAACTATGGATCTACAGCTGTATGTGATGTTGCCTGTTTGCAGGTTTGGCCAGCAGTCCTTTCGGATATCACATAGCCTGGGATTGAGTCTTTGGTTTAGTTAGTGGTGCACTTTCTCATCTAAAATATAACTTATCTAAAAAAACAGAGTAGTGTGCTTATCACACCTAGTTGTAGGATAAATTCCAGAGGACCAATTTGACATAGACTTCTAAAAGCATCATCTAGACTATTATTTCTCATTGTTTCTCATTGGCAGGCCATCTCTAGAAGGATCCATTATGGAAAGTTTGTAGCTGAAGCAAAATTCCGAGACTCCTCGAAAGAATACGAGCCTGCAATCCGAGCACAGGTCTGCATTATAATTTATGCCTAAAGATTTCTGGTATTAATTCTGCATTCTTGCATGCTTCTTGGGCATTGGTGGGCAGTCAATTATGTTGGAACCACCTTATTTAATCACCTCCTGATTTTCACTACTGTGTGGCAATGTTTTCCATCCAACCCTAATAGATGATAAATTGAACTGATTTCTTGTGGATCACTGCTGTTTTGCAGGATAGGGAAGCACTAATGAATCTATTGACCTTTGAGAATGTGGAGGCAATGGTCCAGAGGAGAGTGGAGCTCAAAACAATGACGTATGGTCAGGAAGTCAACCTGGATGGTGCACCAGTGACACCAGTCTACAAAATTCAACCTTCTTTGATTGCTGGTCTTTATGCACAATGGGTTATGCCTTTAACTAAAAAGGTTCAAGTAGAGTACCTTCTACGACGACTTGATTAATAGGCATCAATTTTCAGTCCTATAATGTTTTCCAGTAGGTTTTGCATCATATATAGAACTTCCATGGATATACCTGCAAGATAAATACCAGTTGCAATCATCTCCAGGTGAAACAGTAATTTCTGGTGTAATCAATAAATACTGCAAAAACATGAGAGGACAAATGCATTTGTTTTTTGCAGTCAGCAAATTGAATTGCTCCATATGTAAAATTTTGAATGCTTACTACAAGATATGAAATGCTTTGATGAAAGCATTTGGGTTTTGAGATACTTAAGTTAAATAAAAATAAACACATGCCATTGCAGAAAAGCTAAGGCATATTGTTTCCTATTGTCATAGTCAAATGACTCAGCTTCGGAAACAATTTAGCAAGTTGACGCTTAAGAGTCCACTCATTACTGGACCAAAGTTCAGTAGAAACATATATATGATATTCAAAGTTTGATGTAATTACAGAATTCCATCCCATGACAGATCCATGATCTAGACATCAAAATAGAGATATGTTTGCTTAAATAAGTGAATGAAACTATAAATGTAGTGCCTACTTGATAGTTCAATGTTTATAGCTCAGGGCCCTTGACAATGTAGAAAATGATAGCAGATGGTTCTGTAATTACTTGCCACTTTTATATGTTTACCATTATATGATACTATGTTATTACTTGAAAAGTTTATTTCTCCTGGCGTGTTTAAATATTGTACATTTTGTTAATATTTTCCAGCATATTCATTATCACTTTTTTAAACCAGCAATATATTCAGATAGCCTTTTAGATTATAAAATCTAAGAAGAAAAATAATTGGCAGATTGTAACATGAAACATGTAGTAGCAAATTTATTTGAAATTTTGATTGAATTTGTAACATGAAACATGTAGATGCAGCTGCAAATTCATTGGCAAATTTGATTGAACTTAATTATTTTGATTTTCTTTGGTTGATTGACTTGATTTAATAAAACCGATATGTTTTCATGAAATTCAAACTGGGAGTGATTAGCGAGTTTCAATAGACTGATAAATCTGACCAAGTTTGATAAGTCTGGACTATTTATTAGTAACAAAGGTAGGTTTATTAAGGAATTGATGAATTGTTTTACATGTTTATTGTATAAATTTATGATGTAAAAATGATATTGGTTAGCATTCTTATATCATCTCCAAACTTGACCTTTTACATTGACTATTACATTTTTTTGGGCAAGGGGAAGTAGTTTACATATCAAATCATGAGTATATATATTATTGATTTTTGTAATTTTTTTTTTTTTAATAGAAGTTTTATAAAAGAAGTTCTTGAACCCGGATGCGGGTGTCCGAACGGCATTGAAGAGGTGTTAATAGCTGGCCACGCGGAGAGGACAGCGGGCAGCTGAACAGGTTGGAGGTAACAGGTTATATGCCGTCAACCATGAAGGGCATTCATTGCCATTTATTTCATCGTACGTCCCAAGGCACGAGCTGTGGTGATAACAGGATGGAGAAGTGCGCCACTGGAACATTCTCCCTGGTTCAGATCTGGTTGCAGGCTGAGAATTTAAGGTTTGGTTTTAGGCAGAAGGAGGAAGGTGGTTATGGGTAAGCACACGCCTTTCGCTGTAGCTTCGCTTAAACCTGTGCATGTTCCTGTTTCGGTCCCTCCGAATGTAGCAGTGGAAATTGAAAGAGAGACTCGCTCAGGGGAGAAGCGGCTCTGTGGTATTAACGAGCTCCTGGTTGACGAAACCAGCAATTTCAAAATTGTGGCTGTTTGGGACTCCCTCCAGGCGATAACCAGTCTCCAGGTTGATTCAGGGCAACCACTGTCTTCAAGCTTTCGCGCCGCTGTCAAGAGAATTCACATGGCTCCTCGTTTAAGGGCCACTCCTAGGCGTGGGCGTCACCATGGGCAAAGAGGAGGTGTTGGAGGGAGAGGTAGTCACAGCCCTCGCCGGGTCTCACCTCTCGCCTGTGCGTCGCCGCCTTCGAACAGATCCGACGATTCGGGGCAATCCATCAGCAATACAGTCCAATCTGCCAGGTTTCAATATCGTCGTCGAACAAACAAACCTTTCATTTCTGCTCTTGTAATGGTCATCTTCTCTGAAGAAGATGAGGAAGAGGTCAGTATGAAGGATCCCTCTGAGGAACAGTCGCCTTCTCCTTCGAACAACTCCTCGCCGAGCAGGTGGATGGAGGACAGCTCCTATGCCCCTTCTTCGCGGAGCAAAATTGAGGAAGAGAGCACTTTCGCTCACACAGAGGAGCAGGCTGAGGTGCTTCAGGAAATTGGGAGCATGCAGGAAAATAAAAGTTTGGATTTGGCTCAAGAACAGGCAAAGACTTCTCAGGAGAAGGTAGACACAAGGCAAACCTCTCCCCAAAATCAAAGCATGCACAAGAAGCCGGATAACTCCTATGCCACCCTGTTGTATCCCAAATTACCGCCGGGAATGAAGTTGGAAGACGTCCAGGACGGCGTGGAGATAACCTGGGAGCCCCTGGACGAGGACATCGGGCAAGGTTCCGAAAATATCAAGTAATATGCTCTGTTTCGTATGGTTAGTTTTCCTGCTCTGTTTTGGTTGCTTGTCGTCTTGCATGATTTCGCTGTTTCGGCTCTACCTGTTCGGTTTTTTTGGCTCGGCGTTTGGCGGCTGGAGTACACTGCAGCAAATAGCGGCACGTCTACAAATTTTGCTCTATCTTTTTCTTATGCTCAGTTTCCAGGTAGATCTTATGATATGTAACATTTTGCTCAAGATAACTCCACTCTGTGCTACAACTTGTATAAGGTTCCTCATCATCAGTGGAACAATTAATTTTGTTATAATCTTGAAAGAGAGTTGCCCAGTCATCAATGGCACTCTCAGAGGTTCAAACCTCTTGTATATATTTTTACATCTTTTTTAATATAAATTAGCTTAGTCTTTGCCCAGAAAAAACAAAAAAAAAAAAAGTTCTTGAAATGCGTTGTTTAGTATATTCATATTATTTTATCCTTAATTAACTTATTAAATTAGATTAATATGCGTAATCTTCCCTAGTAGAATTTATTAAATATTAAATAATTAATAAACTAAAACTTTAAACCTAGTACATCAAAACTTTTATTAAAAAATTATTTATTTTTCATTATA
>APFE031548759.1:369199-380809 GCA_000404065.3 Pinus taeda
TAAATATTAAATAATAAAATAAATGTTTGATAACTTTTTCTAATGGAATAGGTATATATATATATAAGAGGAGATTTGGAATTCATATCTCTTGTGGATTTGAAATTGAGCACGATGGCTCAATCCAAACCCTCAAGCAAGAACACCATATTACAGAAATTATATTCTCTTTTCAACTAAAGATTTTCTAAATATTCTCAAAATCCAAATATATTATGTTCTATTTCTAACTGTTTGGCAGTTTGATTTTCACTAACTTCACATTTTCCTCAGCGATATATTTTTGGCCTTTTTCCTAAATTGGATCCAACCCGTATTTTCAGCTAAATTTGAGGAGTCACCTATTTGAGAGTGATCTTTATCTCTTTTAGTAGGTTCTTCTTCATTTGCCTGATCAACGTAAGAAGATGATTTTCCCGCCTATTTTTCTAAGAATCTAGAGGTTCCAACATTCACAAGGGATTGTTGAATATGGGCTTCCTTTGTCACTAGGTTCGAAGGAACCTCGTTGATAGGCACTTATTCCACACTGATTTTTGTTTCCTCTGGTAAATCCTCTTTTACAATAACTTCTTCCTGGGTATTTTTTGTTTCTTCCTTATTCAAGGTCTCTTCTTCCTTGAATATCATATAATGTTCACTTTAAGCTCCTTCCCACCATTTGGGTCTTCGACTACTTTTCTAGACATTATTATTATGAAATCGCCTGGGGCAATTTTTTATTACTTGCCTTGTTTCCTAACACACTCAACTTCGAAATGAAACATTTTAATAATCAAGCTTTTGAACCCACACATACTCTGGTGTTGTTAGATTTATTTCGACAGGAAAACCCTTATTAAACTCCATCTCTACACATATTCGAGCATAAGTGGTCTTAAAAAAATTCTCAGTTTTTGAATTACGACAATGAAATTTCCCTATTGCCTTTCCAATAGAAGTTAATGATGGGAGATTCCAAAGATGCAAGGGAAGATTCAAGAGTCCTACCCAAACTGGAGTTATAGAGATCTGTAGGTTTTAATCTCATATAGAAATTACCTGCATACAAATTCTAAAAACAAAAAATAAACTATGGCTAGAGCATAAAACATAAAACAGAGATACATAGATTTTCCCCTGAATCCCAAAATCGAGACTACCAGATTGATTTTTCATTATATTTCTTTCAATGTTACATTACATATATATACATGTCGAAGCATCCATAAACCTCAATCCATTAACCTTTGATTAGAACATAACCATAGTTCCCTTGACCGGATCTACAAAATATCATGGGCAGAAAACCATCATGCCCAAAACCATGTGCAAAAAACTGTCAGACCAGGCAGTAACTCCTCAAAAACAATTCATTGATATTCATTCAGGTTGGTCTTTATTATATACATGAGGGAGAGATTGTTCATTTCATCTCTCGATGACTATTCATATTCTCTATTATTTATTTACATCAATTTTAGTTATTCACTCAATTCTGATGATTAGGTGTCAACATTTCCCCCCTTAATCTGAAGGGATATTGGTGAGTCCAAGCATCGCTCTGAATCTTTCAAGCTTTTCTCTTCCAAGCGCTTTGGTGAAGATGTTTGCAATTTTCTCATTAGTGGAACAACAACGAAGATGGATTGTTTTGGCCTCAACATGATGTCGAATCAGATGATATTTAGTATTGATGTGCTTTGTACGATCATGGAACTTTGGGTTCTTGGCCAATTTTATTGCCGAGGTATTGTCAATCATGAGTGGAGTTGATTGTACTTGTTTTACCTGCAAATCTTCAATAATTTTCTCGAGCCACACAATTTCTTTTGTTGCCTCAGCTGCTGCCACATATTCTTCTTCTGTTGTGGAATTTGCTGGAACTGGTTGTTTGCGTGATCTCCAGGAGACAGCTCTTGATCTCAGACTCATAGCATGTCTTGAAGTAGATACCCCAAATTCTTTGTCTCCATCGAAGTCTAAATCAGAGTATCGAATAAAGCTGAAGTCGTCCACCTGTGTATACTTGATTCCAAAGTCTTGAGTTCCCTTCAAGTACCTTAGAACTCTTTTTGTAGCAGACCAATGTCCCTCACAAGGCTTTTGCATAAACCTGGAGAAGATTCCAACAACAAGCGAAATGTATGGTCTGGTAGTATTTAGGTAGTTGAGACTTCCTACAAGCTGTGTATACTTTGTTGCATCCTCAAATTCTTTTCCTTCAATGGATGTGAGCTTTAAGTTTTGTTCCATTGGAGTAGTAAGAGGATTGCATTCTGTCATGCCAAATCTGTTCAACAGATCTCCAATGAACTTATTTTGAGAAAGAAATATGGACTTCGGATGTTGAGTTACTTCAATACCAAGATAGCAATGAACATAGCCCAAATCAGTCATTTCAAAACCTTTCCTCAATTCCTTCTTTATGGATGCAATGTAGCTTTGGTTGTTCCCTGTCATCAAAAGATCATCTACATATACTACAAGATATACAATTGTTTTGCCAACTTTCTTAACAAATAAAGTTGCATCATCAAGATCATAATGTTTGAAATTGAGTTTCAGAAGATGCTAAGTTAGTTTTTCATACTAGGCTCGTGGTGCTTGTTTGAGGCCATACAAGGATTTCACAAGTTTGCATACTTTATGTTCATGTCTTTTCACAGCAAATCCTTCAGGCTGGGACATAAAAAATTCTCTTTTAGATCTCCATTCAAGAAAGCAATTTTTACATCCATTTGATGGACTTTCCAACCGTTTTGAGCTGCTAGGGCAAAGAGTGTCCGAATGGTAGCCCATTTTGCTGTGGGGGCAAAAGTCTCCCCATAATCGACCCCTTCCTTTTGTGCAAAACCTTTTGCCACAAGCTTGGCTTTGTGCATGTCAAGTGAGCCATCAACTTTATACTTGTTCTTGTAGACCCACTTGCAGCCAATTGGTTTGGTTCCTAATGGAGGATCAACTAGCTTCCAAGTGTCATTCTTTATCAGAGTATCATGCTCCTTTTGCATCGCTTCTTTCCATTCATCATGAGAAGCAACTTCTTTGAAGCAAGTTGGTTCGAAATCTATAGACAAATTCAATTCACAATCATAAGAAATATCCATATCAATAGGTGAATTAGAGTCATTTACATCACCTCCATTTTGCTAGTTTGAATTTTTAGTTCTTGTCTTTCCAACCTCATCAGGATGAACACTTTCAAGTGTTTTTGTCAGCCACTTTGGGGGACCTTTCTCAGATGGTCCAGGGTGCTCCGTTGATTGAGTTGGGACTGAATCAAGATTGAGTCCCAATTCTATCAATCACATCACTTAAAGCATCATCCGTTGTTGGAGTTTCAAGCGGGGGAGAGAGTGCTTTAGAAGAAGATTCCATAGGTTGATCTAGTATAGGAATCCCCCCTTCAAGATGTGGAATCTGATTATCAAATTCTTGAAATGATTTTGCATTTGCGAATCTATCCAATCGATCAAGTTGCCGCTCAACACATTGTTAGTTTTAAATGTTTCAAGAAAGATTACATCTCTAGATACAACAAATTTTTTATTGACTTCATCATAGAGACAATATGCTTTGGAGGTGTTTGAATACCATAGGAAGATACACTTACGACTTCTTGCACCAAGTTTGTTTCTATGTATCTTTGGTATTAAGGCATAACAAGTGGAACCAAAGACCCTGAGATGCTTACCAAAGGAATGTGCCCATACCACATTTCATAGGGAGTCTTGTTTCTGACAGTTCATCTATTCTTTATATATACAGCACATAGAACTGCATTAGCCCAAAACATCAATTTTACATTTTTGAAAAACATTATGGCACCATATTTAAGATTGTCCTATTCATTCTTTCAGCTACACCGTTCTGTTGGGGATTATAAGGCACAGTTGTTTAATGTTTGATCCCATGTTGGCGAAGATAGTTTTCAAATTCATTTGAAGTGTATTCTTTTCCATTATCAGTGCGAATAGAGCCAATATGAGATTGTGCATCATTTTCAATCCATTTATGAAAGTTCTTGAATGTTTGAAAAGTATTAGATTTGTTCTTCAATAAGTAAACCCAACACATTTTGGTGTAGTCATTAATAAATGTCATCATATATTCATTTCCATTTGCAAAAGGAATAGGCATTGGACCACATAAATCTGAATGAATGAGTTCAAGTTTTCTATGTGCTCTTGAATGTGAATCATGAAAAAACTGTTTGCTATGCTTTCCTAGAATGCAAGCATTACATTGTTTAAGTTTCCTAGGAATTGTAGGCAAACTAGCAACACCATTTTTCTTCAACAAAGGGAGGCTGTCATAGTTCAAATGTCCAAATCTAGTATGCCATAATAAACTTGATGGAAGTGTACCTTCTTCATAATGAGAATTGTATGAGAAATGTTGTGCACGATCAGAGGTACCTTGCAGCTTGAGAAGCTATTCTTCTTCTCTTCCCCTCATGACAAGTGAGTGGTCAGATGCTTTTCTCACCTCAAGCTTGCCATCAAACATATGAATGGAGTGACCTTGCTGGTGGATGTGGACCAAGGACAACAAGTTTCTCTTCAGCTGTGGGAGATATAGAACATGATCCAAAAGAAAGTCTGGAAGACCAGGCAATTTAAGCCTGATTGTGCCAAGCCATGATGGCTTGATTTTTGACTGATCTACAAAGTATACTGCTCCATCAACATTGTCAGTAAATTCTTCAGAAAAATCTTTTCTATGAGTCATGTGGCAAGTTGCTCCTGAATCAAGCAACCAATCATTTTTCCAAAAAGCAAGTGAAGCATTAAACAAATCTTCATTTAATCCAATATTACATTGTGCCTCAACATAGTGAGCGGATTCAGGTGCTTTACCTTTGTCTGTATCATCAGTTTTACCTTTCTGTTGGTTTATTTTCTGCTCAATTTTGTCCCATGGTAGCTTGCATGTAGAGGCATCATGTGATCCATTTCTTTTGCAACGAATGCAATGCAAATCTGACTTTTCTCCTTGAGAATGTCTGCCCCCCCTGCCTCTGAAATATCTTCCTCTTCCTCTTCGACCACCTCTTCCTCTGGAAGAATCTTGAGCAAGATGCTTTTCTTTATGAGCAAGGCACACAACCTCTTCAAAAGATTCAGGGGCTGTCTTCTTTCCAAAAGCTTTCTCTCTTTCAGCAATTTTTTTCACAAGAGAGTCAAAGGTAATATCTTTGAGATTTCCATTTGCTTGTAATGACTCAAGATAATTGGAGTAATTAGGATAAAGTGCTTTGAGAAAAGCGATAAAAGGAATATCCAATTCAACCTTAGTTGCTTTGATATCATGCATTATAGATTTTACTTCAGATGTAAGAGCAAGATGATCATTATTTTGTAATTCAAGAGTGAAGAGTTTAATCATGAGTTGGACAACTTCAAGTGTAGAATGTGAGTCATATAGTTCTTTTAGCTTTTGTAAGGCTTCGAAAGTAGTTGAAAATGGTGAAATATGGCGATTCACCTCTTCACTTACAAATGCCGCAATTAATGCATAGGATTTGATGTTCTTATTTTCCCAAATGGCGAACTCTTTGTCTGAGGTAGGCTGTTTTGGCTCTTTGTCTCCGTCTCCAATACACACTCCTTTCCACAACTCATTGAAAATGAGGGTGTGTTTTATCATCCAGGACCACTCAAGATAGTTCTCCTTGCAAGTGAGAACTATTCCCACAATGGATATGATTGAATGCATTGTAAAATCTGAGTGTTGTAAAAAATACTTCTGCTGCCAATCTATAAAATATTTTCACTTCTGCACTGTAATAGCAATATTCTTAAGAAAAAAAAAAGTGCAATTCTGATCAAGAATGTAGTTTTGGTAAAAAATGAATTACTGATAAAAATGCAGTTTTGGTAAAAAAAATCATCTTCCAACATGGCTTTAAAGGACTCCTGTAGCTTAGAGTTTTTGTTCAAAACCCCATAAAACCAGAATGGAGTAGCGTATGGAGGGAGAAGTTGCAAACATAGCGTATTTATAAAGGAAATTAATGGTTGTATGTGGGTACAGTATGGGAACCAAACATAGTGTTTCAATGCAACAACTAAGTCACGGTTTCATTGGCCATAGAAACATAATTTTGATAGAAAGATAGAGCACAAACAAGAAAGTGCAAAGATGAAGAAGCCGAGGCAGGTAAGATATAGATAGTAAGACAGGTGAAGCTCCAACATACATACGATTGTTGCAACTTCATGCAGCAATGTTGACCCACATAAAGATTCTTTATGTTATGCAAATAGACAGGTGTTTAGTGCTAGACAACTCGTGAGTTGTTATGTGGTCTGCCCATAGGTAGATCTGCCCACCTAATATAGGGTCCAAAACCCCTATGACTCCCCTGTTGCGCCCGACGCAATGAATAGGGAGGGTTGTCACCCCCCTTGTGACCCCCCCACATGTGGGGATAGTTGTGGAAAGAATATAACACACACCCAACATTCTCCCACTTGTTGTTTTCTTTCCACCGGGGGCCACAGGAGAGCTTAGTCATTGTTCCAGCCCTGCAATGCCCATTGTTTCTTTACACCAAGAAAACTTCTCAGTGCTCACAGACTTTGTCAATGCATCTGCATCATTCTTCAAAGTGTCCACCTTTACTAACATCTTTTTGTGCTTAACCGTATCCCTCACAAAGTGATACTGAACATCAATGTGCTTTGTCTTCGAATGATATGTAGGGTTATTTGCCAAGAAAATTCCACTTTGGTTGTCACAATTTGTCATTATAACTCGTTGTACCAACCTCATACTTGAACACAAACTCTACAACCAAACTGCTTACTTTCTTGCATGAGTGGCTGCCATGTATTCTACTTCTGTAGTTGAAAGTGCCACTATAGACTGTCTCTTGCTCATCCAACTCACTACACCTCCAAACAAGTTAAATATATGACCACTTGTAGATATTCTCTGATCCAGATCTCCAGCCCAGTCCGCGTCAACAAATCCACGGATGTCCAAAACTCTATCCAATCCTGGTCTTCCTTGGTAGCACATACCATAATCACTAGTGTTACACAAATACCTGAAAACACGCATAACTGTTGTCCAATGATCCTTCCTTGGTTTTGACATAAACCTACTCAATACTCCCACTGCATGTGCAATGTCTGGTCTAGTACAGACCATTATATACGTCATGCTACCGACTGCACTTGCGTATGGAACACGAGACATGTCATCTTCCTCTTCTTGTGTCTTGGGACACTGTTCGACAGATAACTTTACACCGACAGGAATAGGAACCTTCATCGATTAACTATCTTACATATTAAACCTCTGCAATATTGTATCGACATACTTCCTCTTGTTTGACCAGAGCTTCCTTTTTGCCTGATCTCATTTAGTTTCCATGCCCAAAATATAGTTTGCAGCACTAATATCTTTCATGTCGAATTTGGAGGACAATTGGGTCTTCAATTCCTAGATACTTTCTTTGTTATTTCCAATCAACAACATATCATCCACATACAAGACCAAATAAATAGCATGGTCGCCAATTAATTTAAAATACACACAGTGATTTGCGTTGCTTCTGGAGAAGCCAAGTCCCTGTATATATGTATCAAATTTCTAATACCACATCCTTGGTGACTGTTTTAACCCATACAAAGACTTTTTTAACTTGCATACCAGTTATTTCTTACCCTTCATCGCAAAGCCTTCAAGTTGCTTCATGTAGATCTCTTCCTCCAAGTCTCCATGAAGAAATGTTGTCTTCACATCCATCTGTTCTACCTCAAAGTCAAAAGCAACAACAACAGATATAAGTAATCTAATAGAAGCTACCTTGGTAATAGGAGAAAAAATATCACCAAAATCAATTCCCGAAACCCGGGAATACTTTTGCTACCAACCGAGCTTTGTATTTCTCCACCTTGCCTTCTGCATTCGTCTTCTTCTTAAACACCCATTTACTGCCATTGGGTTTCCTTCCCGCTGACAACTCCAGTAAATCCCAAGCCTCATTTTTATGCAAAGATGTCATTTCATCAACCATGGCCTCTTTTTATAGTTTTCCATCCTTTGAATCTACTGCTTCCCTTACAGTTCTGGGATCATCATCAGTAATAGATAAAGAAAAATTTGAACTGAAAGAAGATGGACTATACCTTTCTGGATGACTTCTTTCTCGAATTGATCTTCTCACAACTAGAGTTTGTGGCTCTTCATCTTTTGATTCATCTTCCGTTATAGAGTCTGATTCCTCCTTCTTTAGCTCAAACTCTATCTTCTCATATTCCTTTGGTAGGACTTCATGTTTAATAACATATTTCACCTCTCTAAACACCACTTTGCAGTTGTACATAACCTTCCTTGTTTCTGGGTTCCAAAGCTTATAACTTTTTAAACTATCTTTATACCCAATAAAGATGCACCTTTAAGATTTACTATCCAACTTGGTTCTTTTCTCCTTTGGAACATGTACATATGCATCACATCCAAATACCCTCAGATGTGAAAGAGAGGGTTTCTTACCAGTCCATACCTCTTGTGGAGTCTTATCCTCTAACGCTAATGAAGGTGATATGTTGACTAGGCAGCATGCAGTCTCCACTGTCTCTACCCTAAATTCCTATCCTAACCTGGCATCACTGAGCATGTTTCTTGCATTTTCCATCAATGTCCTATTCATTCTTTCTGCAACTCCATTTTGCCGAGGTGTGTATGGAGTAGTCTTCTGCCGTGTTATACCACACTTCTTACATAACTCTTCAAATTCCTTCTTGCAAAACTCTCCACCATTATCTGTCCTCAACACCTTTATCTTCTTCTCTGTCTGGTTTTCCACCACAACCTTGAATTCTTTAAACTTGTCAAAGATTTCAGATTTCTTCCCGAGGAAATATATCCATGTATTCTTTGAGAAGTTATCTATAAATGATACATAGTACACAAAATTACCTAATGATGGAACTAAGACAAGTCCAAACACATCACTGTGCACAAGCTCTAATATTCATTTCACCCTCTTAACACCAGAGGGGAAACTCACCCGATTTTGCTTCTCATATACAAAATTTTCATAGAAATCAAAATCCAAAGAGAAATTAGACATACCTTCTACCATACCATTACCATGAAGTATTTGAAGGCCGTTCTCTCTAATATGTCCAAGCCTTTGATGCCATAGCATGGTCTTTTCTCCAGAGACCACTAGATATTTTGCTCCACTTTCAAGAACCACATAATTGTTGCACCTATCAAGAACAATGCTACCTTGAAGCTTGTACAAAGTTCCAATCCGAACTTCCCGCATCAATACCAGTGCTCCTCGAACCATCTTGCATGTATCTTTCTCGAACACTGTTTTTACACTTGCATCATCCAACTTGCTTACAGAAATTAGATTTTTGGCCATGACAGGAATATGCAAAACACCTAGAAGTTTTCTAATTCTTCCACCTTGCACCTTCAACTTGACTTTTCAACGAACGACGATTCTACCCTTCATATCATCCCCTAAGAAGACATCACCACCATCATATTTATCATACTCGTAGAACCACTCCCTGTGGTGAGTGAAGTGAAAGGATGCATTTGAGTCAATCAAATATGCCTCATGATCTATATGTGTACTTGAAGAAGAAGCCAAGTACAAATCCCCACCTTCATCAAAGGTGGTTTTCACCTCTGCAAAAGGAGCATCATCAGATCCATTTCATTTCTCAGGAGCTTTAGATCTATAGTCATTTTTGAAGTGCCCTTCATTTTCACATTTCTAGCACACATTTACAAGTTTTCCTGAAGATTTAGATCTCCCACTCAAGGATTTTTATTTTCTAATTTTTTAATTTTACTTTTAATTTTTTATTCTGGGACCATCCTCGTACAGACAAGGCATCACCATTCTCTCCCTCCGTATTTTTCCATCTCATCTCCTCCAATAACAAGGATGTGACTATTTAATAAAATTGCAAGGCAGTCACATTGCTACCTATTGCAACAACTAGACTATCCCACAAATCTGGTAGAGAACACAAAAAACTGATGCACTTATCTTCATCTGAATTTTTTATATAAACAGATAACAACTGGCTTACCACAGTACTAAAGGTGTTCATATGATCTATCAATGAGTCTCCATCCTTCATCCTCAAGTTATACAATTTTTATTTTATTTTATTTTTTTATTTTTATTTTTCTGTAGGAACAATTTATTCACCAAAGAGTTAGATTGGTACAAAGTTCCTAACTTATCACACAAAACCTTCGTCGAAGCTTCCCTTGATACATTCAACAATATTAGATATGAGATACACAACTGTATTGTGCTATTTGCTTTCCGATCCAACTTCGCCCAGTCTTCAACTAACATTGTCATTGGTTTAGTACCCAGATCTATCATGATCCACTGATTTTATCCACCGACAGATCCTCCATCTTGTGTTTCCACAACTCAAAACTCTGACCATTAAATTTCTCGATTTTTCTCTGTCCACTACTCACCATCTTCTTTCACCACAAGAATCGATCCCGGATACCTCCCACTAAACAGGGTCTACCATAGGCCTAAGCAAAACCCCTCGACATCAAAGACATCCTCTTGAAGCCAAAACAACTCTAATATCAAATGTAGATTTTAACCTCGTACAAAAATTACTTGCATACAATTCTAAAAAATAAAATAAATAATGGTTAGAGCATAAAACATAAAACAAATATACATAGATATTTTCCCCTGGATCCCAAAATCGGTACTACTAGATTGATTTTTCATTACATTTCTTTCAATGTTACAATACATATATATATACATGTTGAAGCATCCATAAACCCCAATCCCTTAACTCTGGATTAGAACATAATCATAGTTCCTTTGACGAGATCTACAAAATACCATGGGTAGAAAACCATCATGCGCAAAGCCATGTGGCAAAAACCACGCACAAAACCATAGGTAGGTCTACCCACCAAATATAGGGTCCAAAAAAATTCCTCGGGGTGCTGCCCTAGACCTCATAAACGGGGGCTACCACCCCCCTAGTGTGCCTGGCACAACGAACAGGGGGGGTTGTCACCCCGCTGTGACCCTCCCCACGCATGGGGCTAGTTGTGGAAAGGATATAACACACACCCAACAAGATCGACGTTGAAATTCTATCAAAAGTAGAAGCCCATCATTGCATGAAGAGATCAACACTAACTCAAAATTAGGGCCTGAAATCATAAATAAGTTTCTTATCCTTGAGAAAAAAAAAACAACAACAAAACCCTGAGCCAACGAAGTAAATATTTAGCTCTTGAGACAATAAAAGTTTCCAAGTATTAGATATCCACTTATGGAGATCAATCAACCGCATCGGAAACCCATTAAATCTAAAGTCCAAAACAAGGTTAAAAAAAAAACTCCTCATAGTTGAAGGCTTCATACTCCAATGGGACATTGTAGGCAATAACTTCACAATCGAAAGAACATATTTGGATTCCAAAATGGCACTATAAGAAACCTTGGCTTGATCTGGCTGAGAAATAAGACTTATTGAACTAGTTGTCATTCCTTCAAAAGAAAGGCCTCTGCGCTCAAACTTAGGATTTCGTCATTAATTAGAAGAGACAACCAATAAATCGACACATCAAAAATAGGAAGAACTAACT
>APFE031548759.1:384581-434030 GCA_000404065.3 Pinus taeda
AATCAATAAATAAAATATGGTCAATAAAATATGGGTTGAGGCCCATTAAAAACACTAAAAGGAGTTAAGAACGAATAGGATGATAAAATACATAAGAAAACACGAAGGGTCAAGAAAATAAACTCTAACGAAGAATAAATCAAGAACAAATACTATAAAAATGACACCAATACCTACATAGATAAAAAAACAAATAAAATAAATCCCTAAAACAAACCTAAAAAACTAGGAGGACAGGACAGGGGCCCAAGTTCTACTAATATTCGAACCATCGTCTCTATTTAAATTATTGGGTCTTTTTTCAATTTCTAGGGCCTCCCTCAATTTACGATGATGGAAATGACTAACCCTAGCAATGACTTGGGCATCCTCAATGTAGATGTGATGCTTAGATTTATCTGCATGCTCTGCCAAAGAAGAGGAGCGGGTCCTGCCATGCTTGATGTCAGCGGCATGCTCACGAATCTTTTGATTAATTAAGTTACTAGTCTCACCAATGTAGGGAGTCCCACAAGAGCATGGGATAACGTAAACACCCTTCATATTCTTGAGGTCCACTGGGTCTTTTACAGATCTAAGGGAGCTCCAGATGGTATTTAAAGGCCTAAAGATTGAAGCCACCTTATGCTTCCTTAGGATCCTCGCAATCTTGTTAGTGGTCCCTTGGATAAAAGGAAGATGAACACCAAAAAATCGATCACTGGTATCTTTCTTAGAACTAGGACCTTTTTCAGCTATGAGGAAAGCCTTAGTACATTGGTGTCTACTATACCCATTATTAAAGAAAACACTTAGGAGATGTGCTTTCTCTTCATTGAGATGGTTGTCATTAGAAACTCTTAAAGCTCTAGTCGCTAAGGTGTTGAGAGCACCAAGTTTTTGAGCTGGGAAATGATGAGAATTAGCATGAAGATATTGTTTTGTATGTGTTTTCTTACGAAATACCTAATGAGAAAAAGAGCCATCATCATTCCTTGAGAGAAGGATGTCAAGGAAGGGAAGACTACCATTATTTTCAAATTCCATGGTGAAATTTATGGAACTAGATTGATTGTTAAGATGGAGGAAAAACAATTCCAACTCTTCCTTACCATGGGACTAGATGACACAAGTGTCATCCACAATCCTAATCCACATCTTAGGTAGAAGACGCGAAAAAGTTAAGGCCTTTGATTCAAAATCCTCCATGAATAGATTAGCCACTGTAGGGGAGAGAGGGGAACCCATGGTGATGCCACAAGTTTTCTCATAGAATTCCCCATCGAATGAAGAGAAAGTAGAAATAAGAAAAATACCAACTAAATAAACTATATCAGGATCCGTAATGTGCTTGATGACTTCGATGGCCTCGTTGATAGGGATATTAGTGTAGAGGGAGACCACATCAAAGCTCATAAGCTTGTCATTCGGATCAAGCTTAAAACTCTTTAACTCATTAACAAATGATGTAGAGTCCTTGACGAAGGATTCTGTATAGCCAACAATGGGCTTAAGCTTCTGGGCTAAATATTTAGCAAGGAGATAAGTTGGCCCTCCTATCGTGTTAATATGGGTCTCAAAGGAGCCCCTTCTTTATGAATCTTAGGCAAGCCATACATTCTGGGGGGAAGAGGACAACTTTCTATAAGCTTATGACTAAACAAGCTAACTGAGCTGCTAGCCTTTATAGTAAGAGCCACACTTTTGGAAATCTTCTTAAGGGGATCCTTGTTGAGTTTCCTGTAGCTCCCGCTATTATGGAGGTGGTCCAACATCTTCCGATGGTAATCATCTTTATCAAGAATAACCACAACACCACCTTTGTTGGCTTTGAGAACAACAATATTCTTATTATTGTTTAACGATTTGAGAGCATCAAACTCAAGTTTGTTGGTGTCTTTCTTGGGGGGCTTTGCCTTTCTAAGGACAACTACACAGTCTTGACGAATGATATCTTTAGTGATGTCTGGTAAGTCTCTAATACCATATTAAATGTCACTGATGATATCGTCGACTGGGATCTTTCTAGGAGCAAGAGCAAAATTTAAACCTTTCTCCAAAAGACTAAAGACATGGGGATTAAAAAAAAAAAGCTAGAGAGATTGACAACCCTATTACTAGAAGAGGAAATAAAATTGGAACAAACATTATTATCCAAGCCTAGAGCCTTATTACCAATCCTAATATTATTACAATTATCAGAATTGAAAAGAGAGTCACTAACCTCATTATTATTATTATTACTATTAGGCCTAGTGATATAATTATTATACAAATTATTAGTATTATTATTATTATCCAAACATAAAGTATTATTGCTATTCCTAATACTATTATTCCTATCTAAAGTGAAAGTAAAATCACTATTATTATTATATTATTTTTTACTATTAAAACAATTAATATTATTATACAAATTATTATTATTATTATCATCATCATCATTATTATTATAAAAATTATTGTTAATAGAACCACTTCCACTATTTTCAAAACCAACAGAAACCAAAGAAGAATTAATGGACAACAAACCTAAGGGAATCCAACCTAATGAATTTGCAGAGTTATTACAACCGAAACATGAGACCATTCCAACTTCACCCTTGATGGTGGAAGGGTGAGAAACACTGTCAACCCAAGATCAAAGAGCATAGATTTGATTAGAACTAATTCTGCTTCTGGAAAGACCACAAAAGACACTAGACTCGTTAGGCAGCGAGATCGATTTCTTCGAGAGCTTACTGAACTTCTTGGACTGCTTTACTTTCTAGATTTCTTCTAGACGAGTAGATTTCAATGTCAAGCACACATCGATCCTTGACCAAAGGGGAGCAGAGATCTCATTTGAAAGTTCCAAATGCAGAGACAACAAATCACGAAAAATGATATCCAGAAACTTTCTCACCCTGCCAATCTCCAAATGAATCAATGCCATGCTAGCATTAAGAAAATACAAAAGTAATTAGAATTATTAAGAGTGTGCTTAATCTGAGTGAATGAAGGAACAAGGGAAGATTCTCTACATCATTTTAGAAAATCCAGATTTGTCTTCAACATGGAAACCCTTACGCGAGATCGTTCAAAGTGATGAATTTTAATAGCAGTGACCCTTACGTATAGGGTAGTAATTTCCGATTCAGGCTTTTGTGATCCATAATGAATTAAGCAAAGTCTTTCGGTAGAAACCACATAAGAGAACATTTCTCTTATGTGATTTCTACCGAAAGACTTTGCTTAAAAAAAATACAAATTAAAATAAAATCAATAAATAAATAAAAACACCAAAAATATTAAAATATAAAACATCCCCAGGCTACCAGGGGCCTAACAGGGACGGGAGTAAGCCGCGTGCAGCTGCTCTTGGCACTGTCTCACACCTTAGGGTTGGGGGTGCCCCACAGCTGCCAAGGGGCCTGGGCCAAGGCTGGGAGTAACCACGCATCTACTGCCTCCCGCCCTAGCTCGAGCCCTTGGGAGTTTCGAGCGTCGAGAATTATTTTTTTGTTTTTATTTTTTTAATATACATATATATATATATATATATAATTTTTATTTTATTTTATTTTTCAATTATTTTATTTTATGTTCTTTATATATAATATATTTTTTTTAATAATTTATAATTAATATATATTTTGAATTATATTTTACATTTTATCAATATATATATATTTAATGTTTGAATTTTCATCACTTGTATTATTTTATTTTTATTTTTCCAGTTTTTTCTTTGTTTTTATACAATTTTATATTCGATCTTTTTTTTGTGAATTTCAATTAAAATTTAACATTTTTCAATGTTTTGTTTTAATTTAAATTTTTTTTATTATTATTTTTTTTGTTATGAATTTATTTTGTTTTTTTTTTTTTTTTTTTTTTGTTTTGTTTTTAAATTTTATTGATGCATTTATTTATTTGTTACTATAGGGGTTGTCTCAATGTTGGATTAGAAACTCGACCTCAATATGGGTCCATTTGGTAGTTGATTCTTTATTTTTCATTCTAATGAATCAAGTTCACTTTCACTATGTGTCAATTTGATAATTGATTTTTAAGTTTTCATTGCAATGGATCATGCATGCCCCCACTGTGTGTCAATTTTATAGTTGATTTTAAGTTTTTGTTGTGATGTGCCAAGTTGTCTTAGCCTAAGATTTTGTTTAGATATTTATTTTTAAGGTTTAATTTAGTCATAATATTTTATCTCGAAATATGTTGAAAATCTAAGGTTTGTTATTGTCATGATATTTGTTTTTAATTCCATGGCTGAAAAATGTCATCATTTGAACTCCCTTTTTTTTTTTTTTTTTTTTTTCCAGTCATGATATTTATCTTTAATGCTATGGTCGAAAATCTTTTTCTTCTCTTTTTTTTTTTTTTTTTTTTTTTTTTTTTTTTTTTTTTTTTTTTTTTTTTTTTCAGTCATGATATTTATCTTTAATGCTATGGTCGAAAACTGTTGAAATTTTTAGGTTTTTTTGGAGTCGTAATATTTTATCTTCAACGTATTTTTTTTTGTAAGCTTGAGAGGACTACATCATCATCATGTCCAATATATCACCCTGATTGAGGCAGGGAATTGAACCAGTGACTTCACATCAAGGAGTGTCTTAGCAGAGCACCGGATCACTGTCTATCCAAAACCTCATGGACTATCTTCAATGTATTGTTGAAAACTATTGGAATTCTAATAATTTTTGGAGTTATTATATTTTATTTTTAATGTCATTGCTTAAAAATATTGGAATTTTAGCCAATATCAACAATTTTTTATTCCAGGTTGCTTTTTCATGTTTAATGTGCAAAGTTTCTAGTTTTTAATGCTATTGTTAAAAAAAATTGTTGATGCAGCATGAAGTTGCATGTGTTTTTTCATGTTTTGCGTAAAATAACTTTTTGTTTCCAAACTAATTTTTGTATGTTTTTTGGCTAGAGTTCTTTTTTTGAGGTAATAGTTCTTGTTTGATCAGTGACTTTGTTAGCTATATATTGAGTAGAAGGTTATGCAATGCTTAGTCAAGAATTATTATTGTATTTTGAGCTTTGCTTTAGGAGGTTGCCTAGTTGAAGGAACAAGTGAACATATCTATATATTTTTATATCAAGAGATATTTTTTAGGGTTTATGTATTTTCTCTTATGTTCTTTCGTTTTGCTCTACATTTTATGTAATTGTTTTGAAGTTTTGGTGTTAGGTGCATTACAAGTGGTTTTAGAGCTCTTTTTGGGTGAGAAAGGGGATAATTTTTATTTATTTTTTCAAATTTTCTATGGAAAAAGGTGGATGACAACATTTAGGCTTGTTTCTAAAAAAATTGTGAAAAGTTTGAAGCAACTTGTTGTAAATCTGAATTCTTCTAAAAACCACTACCTAACTTAATTAAAAAAAATTGTCCAAAATGAAGACCAAGAAGTGGGGTTATCATTGATTTAAAATTTTGCAACTTGGATATAGTTTGTTAAAGTGCATAGATCCCAATCAACTAGTGCCTGTATATATAAATAAGTCATGGAATTTCATAATTGGGGTCATAATATCCAATTTGAGATGTATATAACAAGTTATGATCATTTTACCTTTCAGCTTCAAACTTTACCTTGAAGCGTTATTTTCCAGTGATTGTGGAGCTCTTACTTGGGTCAACAAGCTCATTTTTTTTTTTTTTTTTTTTTTTTTTTTTTTTTTTTTTTTTTTAAATTTTAATTTTAGATATTTGTTTTAATGTCTTGAGATAACACATTGATTTGTCATTTATTTGGTAAAACTATATTTGGGAAGAATACATGACGTAGGAAATACAAGTGGAATCACATTTTTTGTAACCGTTATAACACCTAATGGTATCCCTTCGAGTAGTATTGCATCAAACATCATCTATATACAAAATCTCACTTCCATGTACCCATTGTATATGAGAAATTCTCTAGGTATACTTGAAACTGGTTTTAGATAAACTAATTGTCTATCTCTTTGTTATAGTACATTGACAATGCCACTTAGGGAGATTAATCAATAATACTTCGGTAGTTGAGTAATGTGATGTGGGGCATGATTGGGCCTCCTTAGTTAATGCCTTAAGGCCAAATACTATTTTGGATATCACACATATAACAGAGAGTTATAGAGCTTGACACTCCCTTGTCCTCAAGATCTGATAACCTTTTTAAGTGAGCTCACTCATGGTGGAGCCATATAGGGAAAATTTTAAAGATATAAATTTATCTTAAAATGTACAAACCTCGGTCAATCTTACTAGTCCCAAGTATGAAAATTGTAAAATGTTTGGCAATAATTTTGTAAAAATATTTATAATGATTTTATATAGCCTTTATAAAATTTTGGTGATTTTTAAGGTAAAATAATTGTATCCTATGAAATTTGGGTGAATTGTTTTTAGAGAAATTGGAAATTGGAAAATATTTTTTTGGGAAAAAAGCATAGAAAATTATCTATCTGTGAAATTTATCCCTTAAAATTAACCTTGAAGCCTTATAAACCACCTCATATCATCAACCCAAACAATATGCCAATGCGCTCTACTAGGAAAAAGTTGGACACTCTAGAAACTAACCTTCATTAAATTCAATAGACTATAAAAGATTGGGATAAGAAGTTGGATGAGAATTTGAATCAACAAAATTAATAGCTCGTTATCTTGGAAAATATGTTGAATAAGAAGTTGGCATTAATGCTAACTTGAGGCATACTAGAAGAAGGCACCTAGAATGCATATCACAATGAGCCACACTAAAAATAAACTTCTAACTCAAGACTATGTAGCCACTTAAACCCTCTTCAAGTCCTCACAGCCATAAACCAATGGATAACATATGGAACATTTTCCTAAAGTGGAATTGAACAAGTTTGATAGTTACCACCCATCATGATGGGTCACCCAAATGGAAAATCAATTTTCCCTCCAATGCATTACTTATGACATGATGAAATTTAGGATGGGGGTCTTGTCTCTAGATCTAGAATGGTGAAAATGACATAAAAAATCATATGTGGGCTACATCACTTGGAGTTAAATTGTTAAAGCTATCCATGAATTTTTTGAGAGAGGTATTCAACATTTGGGTTAGCTTACCAAGTTACACCAAAAAAGCTCACTTGAAGACTTTATGTCAACCTTTAAGAAATTAGACATTTGTATCTAAAACTTAATAGATTCTTTCTATAAAAGAATGTTTCATTAGTGGCCTCAAGGAGGCATTTTCGACACAAATTAGAATTCAATTTCCCACAACTTGGTTGGAACCATCTTAGAGGGCTCTAGAAGCAAAGATAATAATCAATGCACAAACCAAAAAGTCATCTTTCATTCCCTACACTCAACCTCCTTAAGTTAATTTTCCAAGTACAATGCCTTCTCATCCCTTAAAAGTATGCCTCCAACATAACTTCTAGACTACCAGTGACATGAACTATGTTATAATTGTGATGAAAATATGGTTCATGTTATTGATGTAAATACTAGGGATCCTTCCAAACTTATACGACCACTCCATCCTTGACATAAGACATAACTGTCAAAGAGACACTAGGGTTACCGATTAAAGATACCAACACTCTTACTCAGGTAGCCAAGAACCACAGTTCCCTTTGAAAGAACCCCTAATATACTTACACATTATTAATGATTTTTCCTCCACAAACATTGAAATTGATGGGCTACATCATACATTGAAAATTGATAGTCCTGGTTGATAGTGGTAGTACTCACAATTTCATTCACGAGCAAGCGATAAGGGAAACCCATTGTTTTGTCTACCTAGTTCCAAACCATGATAGCTAATGGTGGTATGATGAAATATGGGGGTAGATGTAAAAGTTTGAAACTTAAATGGGAAACTAACTGCTTAAAACCCATGTATTTTCCGTCAATATGGGTGTTTGTGATATAGTATTGGGGGGAAAATGGCTATGCACTTTGGGACCAATTACCATTAATTTCAAGATATTATATAGTAGTTTCACTGAATAATGTCATATACACGCCCTTGATGGATTTAGGCCAGCCCTCCTAAAATAATCAACTATCATCATATGGAGAAGTTGTTAAAGAAAGGCCATCCTATTGCCTAATTTAGTACCATATGGGTAAGGAATGTTTGACACAACATATCTAGCTAAACTTGTAGTTGTTCCTCAATATACATCATTAAGTATTTGAAACACCAAAGGATTTACCCTCTTCTCATGGAGAGCATGATCATACTATTTTCTTGAGTCCAGGAATCCAGCCACCAAATGTACATCCTTATCGACACCTTTTTGCACAAAAGAATGAAATAGAAAATATCATTAAGGAATTGTTGAAGGCATCGGCCATATGCCCTAGTTCAAGACCTGATCCAAACTTAAACAAGAACGCAAAAACTTACAAATATAATCATAAACACATAGATGCATCAGAAAAACACTTCATTTCATTAATAGAAAAATACTGAACTATGTTTACAAACATAATGGAAATAACATGGCTCAGGTGATGGTAGCTTATCTTTGAGAAGAGATGTGGCAGCTACATGCCTGTGAACTGAGTCACAATGAGGCTCAAGGGCCTTTTTATTATTGAACAATAAGAGAAAACCATAAAAAACCAAAACCCTAACCCGAGGAGATGTAACACCAAGAGTTTATGGGCCATGTTGGGGTTAGTTGGGCAACCAACTTCCCAGGGTCGTAACTTGGTCATATTATCTCTATTTGACATGTATGATACCTCATTGGAAATATCTTTCTAAGGACTATAGCGATCGATGAAATTTCCATAACAATCGCTGAGCAATTTTGCCAAAAAAACGTCGTTTAGGGCCTTAAAATGGCTCCAGAAGTTCAGGACCCAAAAACTTCCAAAAATAGTCAATTGTGCTACAATTAAGGAAACTAAAAAATTGAAAGAAAAAATGGTGACGGTCCAAGTGGAATAGGTGGGTGGCCACCAATATCCACTTGGATCAATCCTCCCCCCTTAGGAAACTATGGTCTCCATTGCTTTGAGTTCCTCCATGAGATGAGGAAACTTCTGTTGAACTTGGTCCCTGGTGAGCCATTTGCCTTGGAGAAGGAGTTGGCCTGCTTCGACAACTCGATATAGCTATATCCTCTGTTTCCGAGTGTTCTTGATATGTGTGTCCATGATCTAATTAGTTATGGCTTGTTCCATGTAGTATGGGTTGAGCTGTGTTGGTGTGAGTTGTTGTGGAATGTCAGATTTGTCCAACAATGGTGGACAATATGGCCACAGCTGATCTACATTGAGCACCAGGTGTAGACCAAGGAATGGTGGGATGATAAGCTCGAAGGCATTGTCACCGACAGCCTTGGTGATGGTGTATGGACCATATCGGAGCAGGCGAAGCTTGCGGTGGGCTCCAGCAAGGCTCTCCTTCTGCAAATCTAGCCAAACTTTTTCACTCACTTGGAACTTGTGTGACACTCAATGCTGATCATGGTGTTGCTTGTAATTAGAATTAGCTCTATCCAATATATCATGGACCTTGTAAGATGTGTTGAATGCGCTTAATGAAGCTATTAGCACTTTCAACTTCAGACTGCACGTGAGCCAAATCTACCTGAGTGGATGCAAATGGTATGGCCACATCAAGGGGGAATAATGGTTGAAATCCCAACCCTACCTGAAAGGGGTTGTGGCTTGTTGAGTTGTGGAGAGCTCTGTTATAGCTATGTTGGACATAGGGGAGACTTTCATCCCATGTGTGCGGGTGCTTCGAGTTGTACATGCGCAAAATGTGTACGATCATCATGTTGACAACCTCTGTTTGGCCATTAATTTGGGAATGGAAAGTCATGGACTTAGTAAGTTTTGTATCCAGCATCTACCAGAGACTTGACCAAAATTCACTTAGGAATTTGTTGTCTCAATATGAGATAATGGACTGTGGGATCCCAAAGTGTACGCACACTTGCTCAAAGAAGAGCTTAGTAATGGCCTCTATTGTGATACTCTTCTTGCAGGCCTCCATGATGGCCATCTTAGAGAATCTGTCGATGACCATGAAAACACAATAGTTTCCATGCTTAGTAGAAGGAAGGCCCGACATATAATCAATGGAGATAGATTTCCAAGGTTGCCTATGAGTAGGTAGAGGAGTATACATGCCTTTCTTCTTGATGGTTGGTTTGGAAATGGTGCAAGCAGTGCAGGATCTAATGTACTTCCCAACATCCTGACGAAGTTTTGGCCAATAAAAATCAATTTGCAATACTACCACTATTTTCTCTACTCCGAAATGTCCATCGACCCGATTGTAGTGTGCCTCCAAAATCATCTTGGCACGCTCACTTGAAGGAACATAGATGTGTCCCAAGTGGCATAACATTGCATCTTGAAGGTGAACATTTGGAACTTGCTTCCCTTCCAAGAGTTTCTGGTATATGCTACCGAATTTGGATCGCTCTTGTAAAGATGCAGCCACCCTGATGTCTCGTTCCCACAGGAGTCAAGCATAATGATTAGCGCTATGACCGATGGTTGGTTGAGGAAATCAACAACATTATTGGTGCTAACCTTCTTATAATTAATGTTCGAAAGGAAATGTTGCATATAGGTGGACCATTTCTGATGGTGATCGTTCTGCAACTTCCCTTGTGTTTGTATGAATTGTAGAGGTTGGTGGTCTATGTGGATGACCGTTTCCTTCCCTAGAATGTAATGCTTCCATTGACGGTAGGCCTGCACAATGGAATACATTTCTTTGTCATAAGTGGGGTACTTTAAGACTGTGTTTAAAAGTGTCTCACTATGGTAAGCCACTGGATTCTTGTGTTGAGTAAGAACCACACCAATAGCATAGTCGTAGGCATCTATCTCAATCTCAAATGGTTGTTGTAGGTCTGGTAACGTGAGCACTGATGCAGAACATGGGCGATTCTTCAACTCAGAGAATGCTCATTGTTGGGTTTCCAACCGAAATAACTTTGCTTTCACTCAACCCTTGATAACTTGAATTAAAGGCCAAGTGATATGAGAGAACCCCAACACAAACCTACAGTAGAAATTGGCAATACTCAAAAAGCTGTGGAGCTATGTTAGAGTGGTTGGGGTTGGACAATCCCGAATGACTTGTATCTTGGATGGGTCCACATGCACACCCTGCTCATCAATGATGTACTCTAGATATGGAACATGGGTAGGCCAAAGGTGCATTTCTCCAAGTTAGCACACAACTTATGTTGTTGAAGGGTTTGAAGGACCTGTCGAATATGGTGGAGGTGCTCTTCCCAACTCTGGATGAATATCAAGATGTCATCTAAATACACCACCATGAATGCATTGGTTAAGGGTCGCAAAATGTCGTCCATCAGTCTCATGAAGGTTGCAAGGGTGTTCATCAATCCGAACGACATGACCAACAATTCAAAAAGGCCCTCCTTGTATTTGAAGGAAGTCTTCCACACATCAGAGGGTTTGATAGGGACCTCATGATAACTTGACTTCAAGTCAATCTTGCTAAAATATTCCCCCCCTTGAGTTGGTCCAGAAGGTCATAAATTCACGAGATTGGGTACCTATTCTGAACAGTGATCTCGTTCAATGCCTGATAGTCGATACAGAGCCTCTAGGTCCCATCCTTCTTCTTTACCAATACAATCGGGCTCCCACAGGGCGATGATCTTGGCTTGATGTGCCCTTTCTAGAGTAGTTCCTGAATCTACCTCTTGATCTCATCATTCTCCAAAACAGAGTGTCGATAGATCGGTCCATTGGGCAGCAACGTGCCCAGGGTCATATAGATGGAGTGCTTAACCTGACAGTGTAGAGGTACCCCTGTGGGTGGGGAAAAATATCCCTGTATTCCTCTACGACCTTGTCCACATGTTTTTTTTGTGAAAAGTATCCCTGCCTGGAAGTCGTGGCCACAACCTTCTTCTTTCCTTAGGGGCGAACCATAAGAAAAACAAATTTCTTGGTCTAGGAAATGATATTACTGCATTTCTTTGCAGTGATCAAAGCGATGGCGGTAGGCAGGGCTACCTCTGGTATCCTGTACAACTTATTAGCCAAAGTAATAATCACAGAACGAGGTCTAAAATCATATACAACATGTCGCTTCCACAAGTATGGTTGTCCTAACAATACATCAGAAACTTCAAGAGGAGAAACATCACACAATACCTCATCCATGAAGGGCTTGATGCTGTAGGGAAGGCAACACTGCTGGATGAAGCGAAGATCTCTTCCTTGGTGAAGCCACCTGATGGTGTACAACTATGGATGTGTTGTAGTCTTTAGGCCTAGCGGCTTCATGAACTGTGCTGAAATGAGGTTCTTTGGCTCCCGCTGTCGAAAATGAACTACAACGGAGAATCCTTCACCCACATCTGTGAGTGGAAGAGCCGTTCCCCCTCCTCTGGATCTTCAGGCTCAATTTTTTGGATCTTTGTGGTGACACTGGGCTCTGCATCAATGATATGCTTCCCTTTGTTAGTTCCCTTATTAGGTTTTGGTTCAAATTTGAAACCTACATCTATTTTGGAAGCCTTCAGCTAGGCCACTAGTGATTTCTTGGCTCGACACTCACTTGTATTGTGAGTGGAGCTCTTATGGAACTCACACCATTTTCCTGTGTCCTTCTTCATCTTCATGGTGTTGATCTTTGCTTTCATCTTTGGTTGGTTGTCTTGGGTAGCCTCGCCTTGGCTTGGTACTTCACTTTGTGGTTTGGGGGTGCCTCTCCCTTGCTTTGGATTCGTAGATCCAAAGTCCCGCTTCTTCAAACTTCTACTCAATATTTACAGCGTATTGATATGCCGTGATGAGCGAGGAGATGTCCAAGAACTCCATCTTGTCTTGGATGTACTTGTGTAGACAGCTGTGGTACTTTAGCACCAAATGCTACTCAGTATCCTTGATACCCAGCTTCATGTGAAGGGTATGGAAAGTATTTGTGAACTCTGGCACATCTTGGTCCCTTCCCTGTCGTAGTGTGTTCCACTTTATGTATTTATCTTCATAACTCCTGACAAGGTAATATTGTTCCTTGATGGCATCTAAAAAATAATTCCAAGTGGGTATGGATGAGAAAAAAATGAGGGTTCACTCTCGTCCTTTTGTTCACAGTAGGTTTCCCACCATTCCTTGATGTGTGGGCCGGCTTTGAGAAGTGAAAAAATAATATTTTTCTGATTTGAACAGTCATGAATTGAAAAATATCCTTCCAACAAATTTAACCATTTATTTATGGCATCTGCATCTATCAGGCCTTCAAATATGGCAAGAAGTTAACTTATACCTTAAAAGGAGTGGTGCCTCCAGAGTGGTTGCTGGATGAAGATACATCTCCTGTGGGTAGTTGTCAAAGGATATGGGAAAAGTTTTCCATCATCACGTCGCTTTGTCGCTTGAGGGCTTCCTTGAGCAACATTTTGAAAGGATCTCCTGCCCCATCATCTTTATTTTCTTCCACCATGGGAGGTCATCAGGTTTTGTGAGGCTGATCCTGCAATGGTTCAACTAGATCAAGCCCTAACTCCTTATACCCTAACCTCGTTGGGTACATGCAAAGAGAAACAAAGAAAGAGCAGACCGCTATGATACCACTGATTTGAACTTAAACCTAAACATAACAATTTATAGATATAATCATAAACACAAAGATGCAATAGAAAATCACTTCATTTCATTAATAGAAAAATATTGAACTATGCTCACAAACAGAATGGAAATAAGATAGCTTGGGCAATGGTAGGTTATCTCTAAGAAGAGATGTGGGAGCTACATGCCTCTAAACTAATTTACAATGAGGCTCAAGGGCCTTTTTATTATTGAACAATAAGAGAAAATCCTAAACAACCAAAACCTTAACCCTAGGAGATGTAACACCAAGAGTTTATGGGCCCAGTTGGGGTTAAATGGGAAACCAAATTCCTAGGGTCATAACTTGGTCATATTATCTCTGTTTGACGCGTATGATACCTCATTGGAAATATATCTTTGAGGAATACAGGGGACGATGTGATTGCCTTAGAAATCACTGAGCAATTTTTCCCAAAAAACGTTGTTTAGGGCCTCAAAATGGCTTTGGAAGTTCTGGACCCAAAAAAACTGTGAAAAATATTAAACTGTGCTATTATTAAGGAAACTAAAAAACTGAAAAAAACAATGGTGAGGGTTCAAGTGGAATAGGTGGGTAGCCACCAATATCCACCTGGATCAATACCTTATTCATTACTAGTAGTCATGATGTTCAAGAAGAAAGGAACTTTCCTCATGTGTCTTAGTTTTAGGGACCTCAATAAGTTGACATCAAGGACAAACTTCCTATTGCAATTATTGATGATCTTTTGGATGAATTTCATGGAGCCAATTTTTTTACTAAGCCTTATCTGCATTCTGGATACCACCAAATTAGGATGAAATAGACAAACATCCTCTAAGACACATGAAGCTCATTATGTATTAGTGATGCATTTTAGTATTTAAATTGCTTCGTCCACTTTCTATAACCTCATGAACAAGATTTTCAAACCCTTCCTACCCAATTTTGTGTTGATCTTGTTTGATGATATTTTGTCTACATTAAAGCATGGGAAATGTTAGGTTCCTATACCAATAGGAGTCATAATTTTGAATGACGAAGGTGAAGCCTTGCAATATTGTACATACCTTTTCTTTCTGCAAATGTTTTCATATTAAAAAATTTTAAAATTTAAAGAGGATATGTCCTAAAAGAATAATCAAAGGATAAAAAGAATGAAAAAAGGTCAAAAAAGGAAAATATATGAATCCCAAAAGATAGAAAAAGACCATGAAAGTGTGCAAGTCAAAATGCCATTGCTATTTTACTTTCATGCGTAATAATGATTATGTGCAGCTTGTCACTCACGCCACAATCCATGGTAATCAAACTATTTAATCTTGATTATACCATGTTTTGTATTTTATGTTTATAGTTAGAGAATAAAATCTAACTAAATAGTGTGATCTTGGTAGATCATTAGATAGGAAGAGTGAATAAGAGGAGCTCATCAGTTTAATCTGAGCCGTTGGATGATATAAGATTAGAATTAGATATTTTACTTTGTAAAAGAAAATAAAAAATATTGATAAGGTTTGCTAGCCTAAATGCACCCTAATAAAGTGAAGAAAAAATGGTAGGATGAGTAAGTGGGTAAGTAGTAGAAAGGTTGCAGAAATATCATGTGATTATGCAAAAGCACTTATGTCATAATGTTAAATGAAATTTTCAAAAATGCATAAGTAGCGGACAAAACAAAAACAATGGTTCACAATATGGTTTATTTAACACCCCCAATATTCATTTTAACCCCTATAACACTCACTAATTTCCCTTTCATAATAAAAATATTAGTACCTATAGTTCTTTAAGTCAAAGAGGCTTAGAGCATTTCTTTGACTTCTAGTGGGATCGGACCCTTGACTTGATGACTTAAGAAGGAAAGGTGTTAAACTCACTTGCAATTCATTCACCCCCCTCACAAAACCCCTTTTCATAAGGTTAAATTCTTTTTGCCTAGGAAAACCCCATGATAAACATATTTTATGCAAAAACCTATCAAAATACATTTGTCCTAAGTACTAAGTGTATGGAAAGCGCATAATATTTTGTATACCTAAGTACAATACCCCTTCCACTCATTTCACCTCATAATAAGTTTTGATTTATTATATGAAATTCCTAAAAAACCCATTGACCCGTATATATTTAATTCCTTTATGTAAATAATCCCACCCCTTAGTTTATTTATAAACTATATGACTACCACATATCCCACAAAATATATTAAAACCCCACCCACAGTCCTTATTCCCATATTAAAGCACCCCGATGAGATTAATATTTAATCTAATCCTATACCGCTGGTGATGAGACCCATGGCCCCCCCCGAAAGAATTTTGCGTAAATCGTCATGAAACTCAAATGCCCGACCACCATTGATCGTCCCTTCCCCACATCTAAAGGCCCATTGTCATATCAGCCGGGCCCGATGTCCGTCCTTTACCCGCCCGATAAGGCAGTTTTCCTCCTGACCCCCGATGCTATGTGTCACATGATGTATGGAATCAGGCGACTCCTCTCGAATACTGCCCACCCCACAAAAGCGGTGCGATGGCCCTCCTAAACCACTTCCCCCATTTTAATTGAAAAACTGCCACTATTCATCAATCAATGAACCCGCCAAAATTAATGTTTTTTTCTATATAAGCCCAATTACCCCTCTTTTCACTCTTTTTGCACATTTTCCATTTGAGAACTCAAAAATCCATTGTGACCCCTGCAAACAACAAATTTTCTCACAAACCTGCACCATTGCTCCATAGGCGCTGCAGACAGCCCAACTTGTTCACCTGTCCATACCAGAACCATATGAACCTCTGTAGTCGCCATCAAACACCAGTTACAGTCAATTTCACCCAATTCCGGGTATTTAACTGTGGAATACCAAATCCATTGTCAAATTCCAAGTAAATTCACCCTCATAACACTATTAATTAAGTAAAAAATATCAAAATTTACTTTAATTTTAACCCTCTAAGCCATAACAATCTGCAAGATCTCCGTTTACCTAAAAACCCTCTAAAATCCCAAAAAAAGCTTTGTTGAAGCTCCCAGAGCATAATTCAAATCCACAAGAACTGAATTATGGCTGCCCCTATCGCCATGGACGTGAGACCCATTAAAAATCCACATTTGGACCTAGACCACCTTCCCCTAGTTGATAGGGACTTCCAAATAAAAGACACTACTGCCCTAGAGCCCCTGCTCAAAGTGCATTGCCAAAGTAGGGACAGATACCTTAACTATGTTGATGAAATTGGCTTGTGGGAGTCAAATTTTCCCAAATACCAGTTCCCCCAAGTTCACATATTTCCAAAAATTGTCCATATGCATTATGCATGCTACGTCCCTAGCCACAGAACCATAATGTCTCATGATTAGAAGGTCCTCTTCACCATTAAAACTGAGTCCATAAATGAAATGTTGTAGTTCCAACTAGGGCCAAACCTAACCCCACTCTCAATTGGAGACCTATTGGACCAACATCCCAAGCTAAGCTCTGCAAAATTGGCCCAGCTATTCCAAACCTTTATTAGAGAGGAAAACACATCCCTAAGGACCCCCCTCCATATGCAGCAGTTATTTTTTCTCCATAGGGCCAAAAAATTGTAGCCATGATATCATGTGTTTTAAGTTATACCACAAGTGTGTTCATTGATGAAATTATCCTTGCTTTCATGTCCATCTATACTCCAGGACAACCTCCTGTAACTATATATGACTTTTCCACATTTATAGCTAATAGAATGCATGAGAAATTCACAAGGATGGGCAATGAGAGGGTGTTCAAATACTCCTCTGTGTTATACCATCTATTTTTGTACTATCAGCCAGAGAATTTTCCTTTTACCCTCCAAAAGCTTGACACCAAGGGCCAGCCCAGATCTGTAATCTTTTGGACCCCACTTTTCCATGAGTTTAGATCACCATATACCTACTCAGACTTTATAGATTCTTTTGTACTTCCCATCATGACTATGCTCACTGGGAATCCTCCACTTAGGATAAGCCCAGAAATAAAGAGAGTCCTCCATCTTTCCAAGAAGACCAAAGTGAGTGACTGGTACCTTTATTAGAACCATACAGAAATCAAAATATATGGTTGCATGCTTGCACCATACAAGTTGCCAAGATACCTCCCTATGAGGTTGTTTGCCTTAGAATATTACAGACAAATAATCAATGCATATGAAGTCAACTTCGTCAATGCCAAGAAGAAGGCCTATTTCAAAATCAAAGATCAATTAGGTCCCTTCATTTGCAATTCCAGGGAGGCAGACAAAGAAGCAGATTTGATATTACAGAACATGAAGTTCCAAAGAAGTTTTGCTTGGAGATATGACCCTTTGGAATTCATTACCAAGAAGAGACAAAAGGTCAAGCTAGGACCTTTCATTCACCATCCCATACTTGAAATAGAAGCCTATGCCAATCAAACAGAATGGGTGGAAGGTACCATAGTAGACCAAGACATCACCACAATAGATGTAGAAAATGCCACGACTGATTTGGAAAAGCAGCTTGATGACAGCTCTTTCCTGCAGGTACCAGAAGAAAGAACCATGAGAACCCCTCCAATCATGCAGACTCCTCAGAATGAGAAGAAGATTCCAAAAATAAATAGAGAGGGAGCCTCCACATCAGGGATGGACACCTCAAATTTGCAATAGGAAACAAGCAAGAGGCAAAGGCTCAATCCGGCCTCTGAACAGGAATACACAGAGGAATCAACACAGATTACCAACATAGAAGCAGAGAGAAGTAGGCCTACCACTCCATATGAAGGCATGCAAGAGCCTTCGACATCACATAATTAGATGTTGGAAAGGTAGCTTAGTGTGGAAGTGCCTTCATTCAATAGGTTTGCTGACAGAGACCAGGACATAAAGGAAAGATACAAGGAAATCAAAGTAGCAAATGAAAGGCTTAAGTCCCAAACATATGCTCAGTACCTGAAACTGGCTCCTACAAATCAAACAAGGCTAATGTAAGTCTTTGACATTAAATAGGGGAAGTTGCAGATGTCTTTCATCAAACCTATAGCTCAGCAGCCCAAGACAGCATCTGATTTCACAAAGGTTGACTTTGAAGTGTTGGCCAGGGATATTCATCCCATAAACTAGATTGAACTGCACAAAGAGGCTGGAGAGATGATATACTCCACCCTGACAGGTAAAGCCATAACTGCTCATCAGCTACAAAACTCTTTGAACAACATTTCTGCACAATTTCAATTAGAGAAGGCCTCCTCACAGGCAAAAGATACAAGGATCACGTCCTTAGAGGGCTTAGTGATTGAATTGGGACACAATCCCAAGGATATAAAAGGCACAGAGCAGATTATAAAGAAGAAAAATGATGATATTGCTGCACTTAAGATGCAATTAAAAATACCACAGTTGCAACATCCTCAAACTCTAGAAGTCATAGAAGGCCAAACCAGAAATGAGGAGTTGATGGTCTTGGTCCTAAAGCTGAATGATCAATTAAAGGAGACAGAAAAGGAGTTGGACGCTTTAATTCAATTGAAGCAAAGCAACATGGCCACAACTTCCAAAGATGTCATCCCTACAGTTTCCACAACAATCCCTTCTACGCTGGCAGCTTCATTGGCACCTACAGCTCCACCTGCCGCAACATTGCAAGTGACAACAAAATCTACAACAACAGGTGCATCAGGAGAGAAAGCAAGAGAATTGGTAAAATCCATGGAAGAAATGTCTATCTAGGCTACAAAAATGAATAGATTGAGAGAAAAGGTGGCAAGTTTGAAATTGACTACAAACTTGCCTAGCTTAAGCAAAAGGAAGAAGCCCAAAAGGCCAAAAGAATGAGTGAAAGGATAAAAATATTAGAGAAAGACTTGACATTGGAGAAACCCCTAGGGCAGACCAAGGAAATGTTGTGGGCCAATATCATTGACTCCATCAAGGATATTTGGCCCTGAATTCAAGTTATTTTTGAGCAGATAGAGTTAGTAAAGATAGCTATAGAAGCTATCCAAAAGGTCAAAGAAGAATTAGGAGACATGCTTGAAGATGCCAATAGACTCATCCACTTCCTCAACAACAAAAATAGGTATGAGCTCCAAGAACACAACATAGAAGACATGAATGAAACCATCTTGGAGATAAGGAAGGTGCTTTCCAAAGGAACCTTATGCTTAACTTAGAAGAAAAGTGCCACAACATGTGGATAGCCATTCATAGTTTCATGGCTAAATTCCAAATTTTGAGGGAGAAAGGTCTGCCCAGTCCTTTGGTTATAAATGACAAACTCATGACACTGTTGGACTATGATAACAGACTCAGACAGTTGGCAAAGGAACAAGCAAGCACTTCATCCATAAAAGCCCTTCCAACAAGAAAAGTTCTGTACAACACATTTCAGAACTTGTTTTTCCTTGAGCATGAGATAAAACAGTTATTCCTCACCAAGACCAATTTTGCCAAATATACTAAAGCTGATGAGATCTATAGGAGGATGATGAATGTAAAGTTACCTGACATAGAATGGTGGGAGACAATGACTGATTTACTGTGATAAATTTACAGAAAAAAGTTACTGCATAGTAAAAGTGAAAGCAACCAGGTAAACAGATGAAAATAGGGCAACATGGTCAAAGAGTATCAGGTGAAAGATAAAAAATTGAAGAAGATTCCAACGTGAAAAATCACAACTACAAGCCAGCATAAAGGGCTACAAACTCAACCATAAAATCTAGCTGGTTTAAATAAAAAGGGACAACATGAAATAGTTCATTAGTTGTCTCTATCTTCTTGCAAGAAGATATTTGTATTTCCTAGAATAAATCTCAAGTTTGTTTTGAGATATTTTGTAATATTTTTTTTGTATAAATACTTCACAACTCAAAGTATGTAGGGTGGATTCTTAGACATTTCTATAGACTTTCTTGATCAAAGACTATAAGCTATTGTATCACCGTTTGGACCAACAAGCTGGATTAATGAATAAAGTTAAGACATTTCACTAGATTCATGTGTAGTGTGAAGTACATACAAGTATTTTCCCTTGTGATTGTTATCTTTCTTTTAAAGTTTTCCATAATCTTTAATGTATCTGAAATCTAAATGCTATAATATGGAATGATATCTCAAAATTTGCTTCATTGCACTCTTTTATAACTATTATGCATTTTAATGTTTTCTGCAAATTATCTAAATTAAGAAATTCTTAGTTGCTCCTTAGTCTAGGTAGTTTTCCTCTGATCTATAGTAAAGGATTCTTAACTGCCCTTTTCTCATGATTATCCTTTTTTCCTCATTTTGATCCCGGTTTGAGGATTCTTAAGTGCCCTCTCACCCTAGTTAAGATCATTTCACCAATTCGACCTAAAGACCTGTACTTCACTATGCTAGCTTTCCCTTTGAACACTCCCTTTAATGAGTTAATCCTAGTTCTGCTGTCTATCTTTGACTCCATAGCCCAATGGTCCAGAGACTTCATTCTACCCATCTGTTTTAAGGATTCCACCATCCAACATTCAATACAAATCCAAAACCCCCTGAACTTTAAGAACTAGGCTAAAATCTCAGCAAATAAAGCTAAATCATATATAGAGAGCCCTTTCTGAGTCATAAGTTGGCTAGAGCCTATACTTAAAAGATTGTTTTGTGGTTACCTTGGTCTTTCCCTTCTTTTGATAACTTCTAAGGAAAATTCTAAGTGATAACATAGTGGCGACCATACTGGGGATCAAACCCTCAGTCCTAATAAATATTTAGGAAATTTTGAATCTATATTTTGAGCCTCTTAATGTAATTTATCAGAAGCTATTTTGAAAATCTCACAAAAGAAAGCAATTAGAAAAAATTTGAAATTCTGGCTTCAAGGAGAACTCATTATACTAGGGCTAACCCAGATCCAAACCCTACCCGAGTAGTTGATAAACACAACCTGATTTCAAGAAAATCCAAAAAAGAAGAAATTTCAACTAGTCACACACCATTGATTAAAGCAAATTCATGTCCGGATGAGTGGTTGTTTTTAGAAGATATTCCCTTTGATGAGCAATTTGATTTGTCATTATTTAAATCAAATTCTGAAAGTGAAATATATGATACTGTTCTACACCCTGATTTCATTTCAGACCTTGAAGTCGAAAAAGCCAACCAGTCAATTGATGAATACATTCTGAATTCTCCATAATCATCCCTGAGTACTGCTAAGATCCCTGAGCTTTCTTAACAATTTTCCACCACTTACAATTCACCATTGTTCCTTCAACTTCTGAAGTCCATTCTCCACCCCCATTTATACCTTCACTCCCTCACCAACCTATTATATCCCATTTACCACCTACTAGTCCTGGTTCTTCATCCATTTTTCATCCACATCCTAACCCCTCCCAGACTAAAACCATGGCAAACAGATATGCTCCTCTTGTTTTACCTGCCCCACTTGGTGCTATGCCAGCAGACTACCAAAGCAAAAATTTTCAATTTGATGGCACATGACACTACACTGCAAAGCACTATGTCAATAAGACGACAGATTACTTCGAACTACGTGAAATTGATATTGTGAATGTCCAAATGAGATTATTTTCTCAGACTCTAGCTGGTGATGTTAGGAAATGATTTAGAGCATTTCATGATAATAGTATTGATAGTTTAGAAGCATTTCATCAACAATTTTTGAACAGATGGGAAAAGAAGAAAAATCCCCTACAAATCCTTTCAGAATATGAAAATATTAGAAGGGGACCTAATGAATATGTTCAAGATTACACTAGATTTAACATTATATATAACGCAATCCCAATTAATCTTAGACCCCCAATTGAATTAGCCTTAATAAAGTTCCCTGATGGATTTGACATAGATATGGCATTCCAACTTAGGGAAAGAAACACCCCAACATTAGAAGAAATGCAAAGTGTAGCTGTTCGTGTTGAAGCTAATTTGTTAGCTAAAAGAGCTAGAGTTAGAAATGAAAAGAAAGGAACTACTAAAGATGAAGCTTCACCATCTGACATCAAAATAGATAGTTTAGCTAAAAGTATGGAGAGACTAATGGATAGAATAGATAACATAGAAAGGAAACCCCAATGGGATAATCAATAAGCACCTCCAGTTAGAAACCCGAACTTTGGGAAAAGCCAAAACCAAAACACTGGAAAACATGGACTTGATTAGAATATTAGGCCTCCTTTTCAAGAATATGCAGAAACATCCCATCCTGAAGACCCAGAGCAAGACACATAGATTAACCTGATGGGATTAAATGATGAATATGTTTCTTTTCTAACCCAAGATGATAAGGATTGCATATGCTGCAACAATTGCAAATCCAATATGGAGAGTCATTTGATTATAAACAAGGTTATGATCCTACCATCTTTGAAGTGCATAAGTAGTATAACCTAAGGAATAAAAATAATTCTGATATCCCTGACCAAACCAAGAAAACAGTGCCAAATCAACCCAAGAAAATCAAAGAAGCCTCAGTTTCTAAAATCCTTCGGATTCTCCCCAGATAGAACCAGAATCCTTTTCACCCCATCATTGTAGATATAACCCCTAATCAAATTTTTGATGATCAACCATCCACTTCAATTCCCTCTAAAGAACCTGTGGACAAACCTCAAAACACCATATTCGAAAACCCACATAAAGAGGTCCCCAATAGAGGAAAAAGAAACCATCCTACTCAAATACCTGTTGTGAAAATTCAAAACCCTCAAACAGAGAAAGCCTCTTTTCCTTTAAATCTAGGAGTAGAGGTAGCTAAGTTAAAAATTTCAGTCCCTTTAACAGAACTGATCAAGAATGAAACTTACAAATCACAGATAAAACAGACCTTAAACATTGCTGAAAATGAGGATTCAGTCAACCTCTTTGATGACCAACCAGAACTTATATTTGGTCCAGATGTTAATGGAAAACCACTAGAAGGAGGGGTACCACCTTTCTACATTAGCCTTAACATCCATGACAAAATTCTACACAACACAATGTTGGATTCTAGAGCCTCCCACAACTTAATGCCCAAACCAGTGATGGAGAAATTAAACCTAGACATTACAAGGCCTTACAAGGAATTATTCCCATTTGAATCAAGTCAAGTAAAGTGTCTAGGATTGAGTAAAGACCTGTGTGTTACCTTAGTTCAATATCTTGCCAAAAGCATCATTATGGATATTGTGGTTGCTGACATCCCACCAAAGTATGGCATGCTGTTATCTAGATCATGGAGAGCCAAACTTCAGGGATCTTTACAACTTGATATGTCATATGCAACAATCTCTGTTTTTGGAAAACCTAATAAGTTGTACTGAGAAACTTTAATGAAATACATGGTAAGTAGCCAGGATCGGCTTCAAAACTTTCCTATCTACTCTGTCCATTCAGAAATTAATTCCTTCATTCTGTATAATGCTAATCAAACACAAGAAACTCTTTTAGAAAATATTGATACAGAACCAAAATAAACTGCAGTTTCTATTCAAAATGAAACTAACCAAACTTTAGAACTTTCCAATAAACAAGGTGGCCAAATTACTTTAAATGAGGAAAAGTTTGTTGTACCAGATGATGAAAATTATGAGCATGAGATATTATGGCATCTTGAATTTGATGGGTTAGTCAATAAGTTTGGAGTAGGAGCAGGAGTATGGATATATAATTTGGAGAGCAATCTCTCAGAAGGCCATGCATACAGACTGAATTTTAAATGTACTATAAATATGGCCGCGTATGAAGCACTAATTGTAGGTCTTAAATTAGTTAGGAATCTAGGAGCTAAAAGAGTTTTTGTCATGGGAGACTATGAATTAGTCATAAAAATAGATTGATGCTATATATATGACAAAGGACCCTAGATTAAGTTGTTATAGAGGAACTATTGTAGAAATACTGAACACTTTCTTAGAAACCAAGCTTGTAGTAATCCCCAGAAAACACAATATACAAGCCCATAGTTTAGCAATGTTTGCCAGCACTTGCAAGTTACCCTTCCAACCTAACCATCAATACACTGCTGAAGTTAGGAACAAACCTGCCATTCCAAATAATTTGAAGAACTGGCAAGTATTTTCTAATGATAAATAGAGAAATAAATTTTAAATTTAGAAGAAGAGTTTTCAAATCATAACATAGATACTGATACATCCATAGATCCTGACTCTAAGGGTGAGTTAGAAGTAAATGAGATAGAAGGTGATGAACTAGATAGATTTAACCGAAATAAATTTACTAAATCAGAGGTAGAAAACTTGGAGCAAGTTGAGGTTGATGAAATAATTAATGAAGACACTGAAGTAATTAGTCTTAAAGTTAATTTCTTACCTAAGGGATTAACCCCTTTGGAATATTTATTTGATTCAAATGATGTTCCTAGGAAACCTAAAATGGAACCAATAAGGTCTGATATAGAGGAATGTAATATAAGCACTGATGAAAATCTAAAATTGATCAAACTTTTGAAATCATTACCTTCCACTGAAAAAGTGAAGTACATTGAATTATTAAAAGAATTTCACGATGTCTTCGCTTGGAGTTATGATGACCTCAAATCCTATGACACCAACATCATACAACACACCATTCATATTAAAGAAAATCAAAAGCCTTTCAGACAAAAACTTAGAAGGATTAGTCCTATGATGCTAAAATAATTGCAACAATCAGGTTCTTTGATTGGGTCTCAAACTTGGTGCCAACAAGGAAGAAAATTGGCGAGATCAGACGCTGTGTAGATCTCAGAAACCTCAACAAAGTGTCACTAAAAGACAATTACCCTCTCCCCAAAATGGATCACATTTTACAAAGGGTAGTTGGATCAACCAAAATCTCATTATTAGATGGGTTTTCCGGTTACAATCAGATCTTAGTTCATCCAGATGACCAACCTAAGACTATCTTCACTACTCCTTGGGGCACATTCATGTATGTGAAAATTCCTTTTGGACTAATGAATGCAGGAGCCAATTTCCAGAGGGCTATGGATATATCCTTTGCAAAAGAAATTCATGATTTCCTTATGATATATCTAGATGACATTACTGTATTTTCAAAATCTGACAATCAACATCTGGATCATTTGAGACAAGTATTTATTAAATGCAAAAAATATGGAATTTCCTTGAACCCCAAGAATTCTTTGTTTTGGTTAGAAGATGGAAAGTTATTAGGTCATATAATTTCAAAATATGGTATCTGAATAGACCCTACAAGAATAGAAGCCATCTTACAGATACAACATCCCAGGAACATTGGAGAATTGCAAGCTTTCTTAGGGAAAATTAATTTTCTTAGAAGATTTATTTCTAATTTAGCAAAATTAATTAGATCACTAAACAATATGCTGAAAAAATATTCGACCATAAATTGGACTGTTGAGGCTAAGAAATCCTTTGAAGACATTAAACTGGCCTTAACTAAAACACCTGTGTTAATCAGTCCAAAGTTTGACAGAAATTTCATCTTATTTTCTTTTGCTTTTGAGCATACAATTGTTGATGTTTTACTGCAAAAAAATGACCAAGGATATGAAAAACCGATTGCTTTCTTTAGCAAAGCCTTGAGAGATGCCCCCTTGAAATATAGCATAATGGAAAAACAAGCCTTTGCTTTGGTCAAAGCCATCAAGGATTTCAGGGTATACATCTTATACTCTCATATAGTGGCCTACGTTCCTAATTCAGTGTCAAAGACATCCTAACTCAGGAAGGTCCAAATAGAAAGAGGGGAGAATGGATTTCTACCATTTTAGAGTATAATATAGAAATCAAACCTACTAAGTTAATCAAGGGCCAAGGTTTAGCCAAACTCATGGCTAAATCAAAATTTCAGGCCTTAGATATAAACTTTATTGCAGCAATAGATGATGGAGAGGAGATGGTGACTCCACTAATCGGCTAGGCCTTTATTGAATCACCTTGGTATGCTGATATTATTTATGTTTTACAGAACTTAGAAGCTCCTCTGGAATTATCTAGAACTAAAACAAGGTTTTTAAAGATGAAATCCTTAAAATTTTGTATATTAGACAATGATTTGTTTTGGAGAGATCATGAAGGTATTCTTCTTAATTTCCTATTAAAATATGAGTCTGACAGAGTTTCGCAAGAGTTTCATGCAGGTGACTGTGGAGGACACCTTTACTAGAAGACCACTGCAGATAAGATCCTTAGAGCTGGTTTCTACTGGCCTACTTTGTTTTTTGATGTCAATAAATATGTGACTTCCTATCACAAATGTCAAATTTTTGAGGGAAAGAAAAAGCTTTTACCTTTACCTCTCAAGCCAATCTCTGCTGAAATACCTTTTCAACAATGGGGTTTAGACTTCATAGATGAAATTCACCCACCCTCCTCTGCCCAACACAAATGGATCCTTACTGCCACAGACTACTTCACAAAATGGATAGAGGACATACCTTCAAGGCAAGACACATACATTGTTATCATAACCTTCCTTGAAACAAATATCCTATCAATATTTGGATGTCCAACTAAGCTCATTACTGATAATGTGGTAGCCTTTAAATCCAATAGAATGATATATTTCTGCAACAAGTACCACATAACCTTGGGCCATTCCACAACCTATTATCCTCAAGGAAATGGAATGGAAGAATCCTCAAACAAAAGCCTAGTAAACATCATCAAGAAGTTGCTAGAGGACAATAATAAAACATGGAACAAGAAGCTAGTCAATGCCCTATGGGCAGACAAACTAACCACTAAGAAATCAACTGGTACTTCTCCCTATCAACTAGTTTATGGGATGGAAGTTGTTTTTCCATCTTCCTTGGGAACACCAGTGGTGAAGTTGCTTCAAGAAATTCAGGTTGAACCAAATAGTATCCAAATAAGAATCAACCAAACAATTCATCTTCAACAAACCAAGGCGGAAGTCTATATCAGGTCTTAAGTGGTGCAAGAAAGAACTAAAAAGATTTTTGATGAAAGAACCAAGGCTGAAGATTTCTATTTTGGTGACAAAGTGCTCAAGTGGGATTCAAGGAGGGAAGACAAAGGTAAACATGGGAAATTTGATTTCCTATGAAAAGGACCATATGTCATTTATGCTTTCAAAGGTAATAATGCTTTCTTCTTGAGGGAACTTGATGGTACAGAAGAAAAAGGTGGGCTTGTGAATGGTCGAATGCTAAAACATTATTTTGAGCCTACTTACTAATTTTCCATTTCCCATTTGTACATATCCTATTTTCAAAAATTTAGATTAGATTGGATGGTGATATTTTGAAGTTGAAGCCCGAAGAGAAGGCCCTAAGCTTTAAGTATTTGCTGTCATAAGTATTAATAATGCAAAAGCACAGAGGAAAATTTTGCAAGGTAACATCAACAACAATTCAGAGGCTACTAATCTACAAAGTTCTTGACATTTCACTAGAAGATGCCATCCCCAAGTGGAGCCACTGTTAGGTTCCTATACCAATAGGAGTCATAATTTTGAATGAGTAAGGTGAAGCCTTGTAATATTGTACATACCTTTGCTTTCTGCAAATGTTTTCCATATTAAAAAATTAAAAAATGTAAAGAGGGTATGTCCTAAAAGAATAATCAAAAGACAAAAAGAATGAAAAAGGTCAAAAAATGAAAATATATGAATCCCAAAAGATAAAAAGAGACCATGAAAATGTGCAAGTCAGAATGCCACTGCTATTTTCCTTTCATGCATAATAATGATTGTGTGCAACTTGTCACTCATGCCACAATCCATGGTAATCAAACTATTTAATCTTGATTATACCAAGTTTTGAATTTTATGTTTATAGTTAAAGAATAAAGTCTGACCAAACAGTGTGATCTTGGCAGATCATTAGATAGGAAGAGTGAATAAGAGGAGCTCATCAGTTTAATCTGAGCCCTTGGATGATATAAGGTTAGAATTATATAGTTTACTTTTTTAAAGAAAAGAAAAAAGATTGATAAGGGTTTGCTAGCCTAAATGCACCCTAATAAAGTGAAGAAAAAATGGTAGGATGAGTAAGTGGGTAAGTAGTAGAAAGGTTGCAGAAATATCATGTGATTATGCAAAAGCACTTATGTCATTATCTTAAATGAAAATTTCAAAAATGCATTTGTAGTGGACAAAGCAAAAATAATGGTTCACAATATGGTTTATTTAACACCCCCATTATTCATTCTAACCCCTATAACACTCACTAATTTCCTTTTCATAATAAAAATATTAGTACCTATAGTTCTTTAAGTCAAAGAGGCTCAGAGCATTTCTCTGACTTCTGGTGGGACTGGACCCTCGGCTTGATGACTTAAGAAGGAAAGATGTGAAATTCCCTTGCAATTCATTCATACCCCTCATAAAACCCCTTTTCCTAAGGTTAAATTCTTTTTGCCTAGGAAAACCCCATGATAAACATATTTTATGCAAAAACCTATCAAAATACATTTGTCCTAAGTACTAAGTGTACGGAAAGCACATAATACTATGTATACCTAAGTACAATACCCCTTCCGCTCATTTCACCTCATAATAACTTTTGATTTATTATATAAAATTCCCATAAAACCCATTGGCACATATATATTTAATTCCTTTATGTAAATAATCCCACCCCTTGGTTTCTTTATAAACTATATGACTACCCCATATCCCACAAAATATATTAAAATCCTGCCCACAGTCCTTAATCCCATAGCACAACACCCTGATGAGATTGAGCTTTAATCTAATCCTGTACTTCCGGTGGTTAGACCCATGGGCCCTCAGAAAGCTTTTTGCGTAAATCACCGTGAAACTCCAATGCCCGACCACTGTTGATCGTCCCTTCCCGACATCTAACGGCCCATAGTCATATCAGCCACACCCGATGTCCATCCTTTACCGACCCGATAAGGCAGTTTTCCTCCTGATCCCCGATGCTATGTGTCACACGATGTATAAAATCAGGTGACTCCTCCTGAATACCGCCCGCCCCACAGAAGTGGTGTGATGGACCTCCTGACCACCATTTTAATAAAAAACCGCCACTGTTCATCAATCAATGAACCCGCCAAAATTAATGTTTTTTCTATATAAGCCTAATTACCCCACTTTTCACTCTTTTCACACATTTGCCATTTGAGAACTCAAAAAGCCATTGTGACCCTTGCAAACAACAAATTTTCTCACAAACCTCCGCCATTGCTCCACAGATGCTGCATATAGCGCAGCATGTTCACCAGTCCATACTAGAACCGTTTGAACCTCTGCAGCCGCCATCAACGACCATTTACAGTCAATTTCACCCAATTCTAGGTATTTAACTGTAGAATACCAACTCCATTGTCAAATACCAAGTAAATTCACCCTCATAACACTGTTAATTAAGTAAAAAATATCAAATTTTACTTTAATTTTAACTGTTTCAGCCATAACCATTTGTAAGACCTCTGTTTACCTAAAATCCCTCTAAAAATCCCAAAAAGCCTTTGCTGAAGCTCCCAAAGCATAATTCAAATCCACAAGAACTGAATTATGGCTGCCCCTATTGCCATGGACATGAGACCCATTACAACTCCTCATTTGGACCTAGACCACCTTCCCATGGCTGACAGGGACTTCCAAATAAAATACACTACTGCCCTAGAGCCCCTACTCAAAGTGCATTGCCAGGGTAGGGACAAATAACTTAACGACGCTGATGAAATTGGCTTGTGGGAGTCAAATTTGCCCAAATACTAGTTCCCCCAAGTTCAATCTTTCCATAAATTGTCCATATGTGTTATGCATGCTACGTCCCTAGCCAAAAAACCATAATGTCTCATGAATAGAAGGTCCTATTCACCATCACATCTGAGTCCATAAATGAAATGCTGTAGTTCCAACCAAGGCCAAACCTAACCCCACTCTCAATTAGAGACCTATTGGACCAGTATCCAAATCTAAGCTCTGTAAAATTGGCCCAGCTATTCCAAACCTTCATTAGAGAGGAAAAACACATCCCTACGGACCCCCCTCCATATGTAGCAGCTATTTTATCTCCACGGGGCCAGAACATTGTAGCCATGATATCATGAGTTTTAGGTTATACCACAAGTGAGTACATTGATGAAATTATCCTTGCTTTCATGTCCATCTATACTCTAGGACAACCTCCTACAACCATATATGACTTTGCCACGTTTATAGCTGATAGAATGCATGAGTAGTTCACAAGGATGGGCAATGAGAGGGTGTTCAAATAATCCTCTATGTTATACCATCTATTTTTGTACTACCAATTAGAGAAATTACCTTTTACCCTCCAAAATCTTGACACCAAGGGCCAACCCAAATCTGTAATCTTTTGGACCCCACTTTTCTATGAGTTTAGATCACCATATACCTACTTAGATTTTATAGATTCTTTTGTACATCCTATCATGACTATGCTCACTGGGAATCCTCCACCTAGGATAAGCCCAGAAATAAAGAGAGCCCTCCAGCTTTCCAAGCAGACCAAAGTGGGTGAATGGTACCTTTATCAGAACCATACAGAAATCAAAATATATGGTTGCATGCTTGCACCATACAAGTTTCCAAGATACATCCCTATGATGTTGTTTGCCTTAGAATATTACAGAAAAATCATCAATGCAGATGAAGTCAACTTTGTTAATGCCAAGAAGAAGACCTATTTCAAAATCAAAGATCAATTAGGTCCCTTCATTTGCAATTCCACGGAGGTAGGAAAAGAAGCAGATTTGATATTATAGAACATGAAGTTCCAAAGAAGTTTTGTTTGGAGATATGACCCTTTGGAATTCATTACCAAGAATAGATAAAAGGTCAAACTAGGACTTTTCATTCACCATCCGATACCTGAAATAGAAGCCTATGCCAATCAAACAGAATGGGTGGAAGGCACCCTAGTAGACCAAGGCAGCACCACAATAGATGTAGAAAATGCCCTGATTGATTTGGAAAAGCAACTTGATGGCAACTCTTTCTTGCAAGTACCAGAAGAAAGAGCCATGAGCACCCCTCCAACCATGCAGACTTCTCAGAATTAGGAGAATATTCCAAAAAGAAATAGAGAGGGAACCTCCACATTAGGGATGGACACCTCAAATTTACAACATGAAACAAGCAAGAGGTAAAGGCTCAATCCGGCCTCTGAATAGGAATACACAAAGGAATTAGCACAGGTTACCAACACAAAAGCAGAAAGAAATAGGCCTACCACTCCATCTAAAGGCATGCAAGATCCTTCCACATCATAGATTCAAATGTTGGAAAGGTAGTTTAGTGTGGAAGTGTCTTCATTTAGCAGGCCTGTTGACAGAGACCAGGACATAAAGCAAAGATACAAGGAAATCAAATCAACAAATGAAAGGCTTAAGGCCCAAACATATGCTCAGTACCTGAAACTGACTCCTACAAATCAAACAAGGCTAATGTCAGCATTTGAAATTAAAGAGGGGAAGCTGCAGATGTCTTTCATCAAACCTACAGCTCAGCAACCCAAGACAACATCTGATTTCAAAAAGGTTGACTTTGAAGTGTTGGCTAGGGATTTTCATCCCATAGACCAGATTGAACTGCAAAAAGAGGTTGGAGAGATGATATACTCCACCCTGACAGGTAAATCCATAGTTGCTCATCAGCTACAAAACTCTTTGAACAACATTTCTGCACAATTTCAGTTAGAGAAGGCCTCCTCACAGGCCAAAGATACAAGGATCAAGTCCTTAGAGGACTTAGTGATTGAATTGGGACATAATCCCAAGGATATAAAAGCCACATAGTAGCTTATGAAAAAGAAAAATGATGATGTTGCTATACTTAAGATGCAATTGAAAATACCATAGCTACAACATCCTCAAACTCTAGAAGTCGTAGAAGGCCAAACCAGAAATGAGGAGTTGATGGACTTGGTCCTAAAGCTGAATGATCAATTAAAGGAGACAGAAAAGGAGTTTGACGCTTTAATTCAATTGAAGCAAAGCAACATGGCCACAACTTCCAAATATGTCATCCCTACAGTTTCGACAATAGTCCCTTCTACACTGGTATCTTCATTGACACCTACAGCTCCACCTGCCACAACATTTCCAGTCATAACATAATCTAAAACAACAAGTGCATCAGGAGAGAAAGCAAGAGAATTGGTAAAAGCCATGGAAGAAATGTCTATCTAGGCTATAGAAATGAATAGATTGAGAGAAAAGGTGGCAAGTTTTTAAACTAACTACAAAATTACCCAGCTTAAGCAAAAGGATGAAGCCCAAAAGGCCCAAAGAATGAGAGAAATGATAAAAATCTTAGAGAAAGACTTGACACTGGAGAAACCCCTAGGATAGACCAAGGAAATGTTGTGGGCCAATATCATTGACCCCGTCAAGGATATTTGGCCCTCAATTCAAGTTATTTTTGAGCATACAAAGTTGGTAAAGATAGCTACAAAAGCTATCCAAAAGGTCAAAGAAGAATTAGGAGACATGCTTGAATATGCCAATAGACTCATCCACTTCCTCAACAACAAAAATAAGTATGAGCTCCAAGATCTCAACATAGAAGACAGGACTGAAACCATCTTGGAGATAAGGAAGGTCCTTTCCAAAAGGAACCTTATGCTTCACTTAGAAGAAAAGTGCCACAACATGCAAATAGCCATTGATAGGTTGATGGTTAAATTCCAAATTTTGAGGGAGAAAGGGGTGACCAGTCCTTTGGTTGTCAATGACAAACTCATGAATAGTTGGACTGTGATAACAGACTCAGACAATTGGCAAAGGAACAAGAAACACTTCATCCATAAAAGTCTTGCCAACAGGAAAAGTTGTGTACAACACATTTGAGAACTTGTTTTTCCTTGAGCATGAGATAAAACATTTTTTCCTCACCAAGCCCAATTTTGCCAAATATACTGACACTTATGAGATCTATAGGAGGATGATGAATGTAAAGTTACCTGATGCAGAATGGTGGAAGACATTGATTGATTTACTATGATAAGTTTACAACAAAAAAGTTACTGCACAGTAAAAGTGAAAGCAGCTAGGTAAACAGATGAAAACAGTGTAGCATGGTCAAAGAGTATTAGGGTCAAAGAGTATTAGGTGAAAGATAAAAAATTGAAGAAGATTACAGCGTGAAAAATCAAAACTACAAGCCGGCATAAAGGGCCACAAACTCAACCATAAAAGCCAACAGTACCAAATAAAAAGGGACAACATGAAACAATTCATTAGTTGTCTCTATCTTCTTGCAATAAGATATTTGTATTTCCTAGAATAAATCTCAAGTTTGTTTTGAGATATTTTGTAATAATTTTTTTATAAATACTTCACAATTCGAAGTATGTAGGGTGGATTCTTATACATTTCTACAGATTTTCTTGATCAAATATTGTAAGCTATTATATCACCGTTTGGACTAGCAAGGTGGATTAATGAATAAAGTCAAGACATTTCACTGGATTCATGTGTAGTGCGAAGTACAAACAAGTATTTTCCCTTGTGATTGTTATCTTTCTTTTAAAGTTTTCCATAATGTTTAATGTATCTAAAATCTAAATGCTATAATATGGAATGATATCTTAGAATTTGCTTCATTGCACTCTGTCATAACTATTATGCATTTTAATGTTTTCTGCAAATTATCTAAATTAAGGAATTCTTAATTGCTCCTTAGTCTAGGTAGTTTTCCTCTGATCTATAGTAAAGGTTTCTTAATTGCCCTTTGCCCATGATTATCCTTTGCTCCTCATTTTGATCCCAGTTTGAGGATTCTTAAGTGTCGTCTCACCTTGGTTAAGATCATTTCACCCATTCGACCTAAAGACTTGTTCTTCACTCTGCTAGCTTGCCCTTTGAACACTCCCTTTAATGAGTTAATCCTAGTTTTGTTGCCCATCTTTGAATCCATAGCCCAATGGTCCAGAGACTTCATTCTACCCATCTGTTTTAAGTATTCCACCATCCAACATTCAATACAAATCCAAAACCCCCTAAACTTTAAGAACTAGCCTAAAATCCCAGCAAACAGAGCTAAATCATATAGAGAGATCCCTCTTTGAGTCATAGGTTGGCTAGAACCTATACTTAAAAGATTGGTTTGTGGTTACCTCAGTCTTTCCCTTCTTTTGATAACTTCTAAGGAAAATTTTGAGTGATAACAGGAATCACACATAGAGCATGGCATAAGTCCTTGCAACAACTGAGGGATAACTAGTTATTTGTGAAGTGCTCCAAGTGTGATTTTAAGTCCCCTAAGGTTGAATATTTGGGCCACATAGTAAGTTAGGATGGAATATGAGGCAATCCCAAGAAAGTGGTGACTATGCAAGATAGCCCTCATCTCAAAACAGTAAAGGGATTGCATGGATTTTTAGGACTTACATGCTACTATGTGAAATTTGTGAAAAATTATGGCAAAATTGTAGCTCCTATAACTTCAAAGAATGTCTAGAGCAATGTAGTAGTATGGGCCTTCACTCCTTTAAAGGATGACATGTCCACTACCCTAGTTTTAGTTGTGCCTTATTATATTAATACTTTTGTCTTAGAATGGCATACCTCAGGAAGAGGCCTCATCACAGTCTTGATGCAAGAAATATGCCGCTTTGCATTCACCAGTAAGTAGTTGCATGATTGAATTTGGGAAAATCACACATTAGAAGGAAATGTGGCTATCCTTCATGTAGTGGAGACTCAACCCCTGTATCTTATAGGGAAGAATTTCCAAATTAACGCTAACCATCATATTCTAAATTTCTTCCAAACAACAAATATTTTCACTAGAAAAACATAATTAGGTCGCCAAGATGCTAAGGTGTGATTATGAGATCATATACAAGAAGAGTAAATAAGTTTTTGTGGTTGATGGTTTATCCATAAAATTTGAGGAGGATGGATCACTATTTATCTTATCCTTACCCATTCTAGGATGGCTCGAGAAAGATCATGGAGAATGGCTTGCGAACGTTTTTTTATGGCAACTCATCCAATGGATTCAACTAGATCCCAACCCACCTAAAACTTACACATTGCAACAAGATACATTGTAATACGAAGGTTATATTGATGTGAAAAAATAGTGTGACCTAAAGCAAAAATCATAAGAGGATCTACAACCATCACCAATAACAAGTCACTTTGGATTTCATAAAACTTATGAAAGAATTAACTGTTGATTCTTTTAGGAAGGAATGAATATAAATATCCAATATTTTGTAGTATCCCGTGACACTTACCAAGGGAGACATAGTGAAGATATTAGGGGCATTATAACCACTACCAATCCCAACATAGACGTGGACAAACATCTCAATGGATTTTATTGTGGGACTCCCAAAAGTAGGTACTAAATCAATCAAAATGGTGGTTATTGATTGTCATTCAAAAGCTACTCATTTTTGTTCCCTAACCCATCCTTTCACTCCTTCCTTAGTTGCTAAGGTATTCATTGATCAAATATTTAAGCTACATGGTATGCCCACTTCCAGTGTCTCATATTGAGAACCCATATTCACCAACAAAATTTATAGGATCCATATAAAATTTAAGGTACATAGTTGAATATAACCATTGCATATCATCCCAAACTAATGGCCAAACAAAAGTGGTCAATAAGTGCCTATAAACCTATTCGAGATGCTTTTATTTTGGAAAGTTGCACCAATGGGAACAAGGCTTCACATTGTTGAATGGTAGTACGATTCCACTTATAGTATTGCTACTAAAATAACACCATACAAATTTCTTTATGTCTAAAACCCCATTTCATTGGAATCTTATATACCAGAAACCTCTAATGTTCATGTGCTAGATAGATTGCTTCACACTAGAGATTCCATTATCTATATCCTGAAGGACAACTTGGCTATGGTGCAAAATAGAATGAAACAACAAGTTGATCAATGTAGATCCAAAGAATCTTTTTCCAAAGGGGATCAACCGTTTCTTCACCTACAACCTTTTGAACATAGATCACTGAATGATAAAGTTCCTTGGAAGCTATCTCCTAAGTTATATGGTTCCTATTAAATCATGCAATGCAACGGATAGGTCACTTACAAGCTATCTCTCCAATTCCACTAAGATTCATCCAGTCTACCATGTGTCATGTTTGAAGAAGGTTATGGGATCAAATTGTAAAGTGCAAACCAACCTACCAAAACTTGATGAAGGAGGTTCCATTTGGCTCCAACCATAACCACTATTAGATACCAAAGAGAATTAGTTGTGTCAACACATAATCAAGAAATTATTGATCCAAATGAAATATATGCAACCAAAAGATGGAACATGAGAGTTAGAAATAATTCGTAGCAATTTTTTCACCTTCATCCTTAAGGACAACATTTCTTCTGGAGGGTAACGACATGTTAAGATCCTACCTTAACACCCTTTCTTATGATCCCTTATTAAATGTATGATGCCACCTTCCTTGAATAAGGACTAATAAATAGTTAATTAATAGTGACTCATTGTAAAAATCATCCTCTCTATTTTCCAAATTAGTTAGTAGAACCTCATTATAAGTGGCTCAATAGGTAGTTAAGATTCTATTTGGATAGAAATATAATTGAAGGTTATGTAATGTTTTGCCAATAATTATTATTGTATTTTTAGCTTTGATTTAAGTAGTTTCCCCCTTGAAGAGGAAAGTGAACATAACTCTCTATTTTTTATTATCAAAAGATCTTTGTGAAGGTTTATCTATCTTCACTTATGTTTTTTAGTTTTGTGCTACATTTTATGTGATTTCTATGAAATGTTGGGGTTAAGTATATTAAAAAAACATTGGGTATCAAGGACTAAATTTAAAATTTATATGCTGCATACCAAAGGAATTTCATCCCTTGGTCCCATAGGATATAACTAATCTAAGATACGTGAGATGCATTGTAGAAGCCATTGGGTTGGGGGTGATCCTTAAAACTCTCCCTATGTGTCTGCATGTGTATAAAAATGCATTGATTATAATTGATGCATTGGGTGCATTAAATATAGGCACTAGCATGAACCCATGTAAACCTAAGTTCAATGTGCACCTTAAGGTTATGAAGCTAAATTATGTATATTTTGAATTTCTCAAGTTCACATAAATGACTACATAAAATATTAGAACTCATGATATCGACCCAAATATTGGTAACCTTGAGGTGCTTATATGATTTGGGTTTATATGTGTTAAAACTTGTAATGAAAAATTTGAACACATTGAAGGAAGTGAAGTGCATGGTGAAGTGGAAAGCACATGTGTGGATTAGTCAAGAATGCAGAAATTCATAACACAACAGTGTCAAGGAAGTATGGCATGTTAATGTCCAGCCAACAGTTGGAGTATTGATGACTTTGTCAACTTTGAAAAATGTTATAACATTATTTGATCACTAAACAATTAGGCACTATTTTGGCGAACATCAAAGACATTAACCCCAAATTAACGAGCTAACCTAAAAGGTGATCAATGACATGGTCATAGTTGATTATTGGCCCAAAATATCTATTTATAGAGTGTGATCTCTCTCAAGGTTAATGAAAAATATCAAATTGTGTAATACTTGTGAGAGTGCGAGACATTGATCTACAACCAATGATACTGGTATCAATGAGCTAGAAAATTGTGAGATATGAGCTAAAGATAAGTAAGCTTGTATCTATGGGAAAACATGTTATATAGTATGAGATATGAATTATAGGTTGATATGTACTTTGTTGTAGATTTATAGTTTTTAGTTGACCAGGTTAACTTTTCTACAAATATGTTTATGTACGTGTATTTCTTATGCACTGGATTATTGGATGAACATGCTTAAATGATTATTTGAAATATTATATTTTTATTCCTGCATTGGACCCTTTTTACTTAGTAGAATAACGCAATGCTAATTTTATGTTTTATAAAAGGATTGATGTGTGCTACTATGATTTAATAACCTTGCAAAATAGTGCATTGAATTTTTATGGTAGGAACGATGACCTTATATGTTTATCAAAAAGTGTTTTGTTGGTTTTGTAATCCTCAATCGCATCGGTATTAAATTTAATATTATTCAAGGTGCATTTATCAAAAAAATAATTGTTGGTTGTGTAATCCTTAATCGCATTGGTATTAAAGTTGACAATAGCATGAGTGTGTTTATCAAAAAGTGTTTTGTTGGTTGTGTAAGCCTTAACCACATTGGTATTAAAGTCGATAATAGTATGAGTGTGTTTATGAAAGTGACCAATGCACGGGTAAGCCTTTGCTTGTGAAACTTTTGCACTCTAGGACCAAGAATCATGCTAGTTGAAATTTTTGAGTTGTTATTCCAAAGCCATGTTTGTTTTTGGTAGAGAATCAATAAGATCAAAGTTGAAGTTTCTTTGATCCTTGATTTTTTTTTCCATATCAAAGACTTGTTTCATTATGGAGCAATGACATTATGATATTAGAGCCAAGGTTGATCTTGTTGGGTAGTTGTTACATTGTAAATAATTTATGAAGCAAGGGGGAGATGACATTATCTTTGAGTATTGTTTTTCTCAACATTACAATGGTGAAGAAATTGCACTATATAGAAATTTAGAATATGGAATGTGTTGGGAGCTTAATAGTAGTAAAAGTGGGGGTGAATCAATATTGTGCAGTAAGGATCACCGATTAATACATTTTACCTTTTCTTTAAAATTAATTGAATCATTAATGAACAACATCACCATATCAATAGCATATATAAACAAAATGCATGATGAGTACATAAGCAAAAGACATGACACATTAAAACAACCAAGAGAGCAACACATAAATCATTGTCAACACATGAGGACACAAAATATTAGTTGGAAACCCTTCTGGTAGAAAAACCACCATACTCTAGTATCTTTTCTTCTTTATTAATTAAATATTTTATACATCAACCATTGGCCCCTCCAGTTTCCATGCCCCAACTTGCAATGTACACGAGCAACCACTCACTCCAAGCTACTACCTAATAGAAGCGACCACTTGCCACTAAAGGCCCCAACCTTCAAACCCTTGTGGACTACCTTTTATACATTTCCAGATTGGGCCCACAAACCTCTGATCAATCAATTGTGGATCTCATTTCATATATTTTCACACTGGACTAAAATATATCTCTTTTCTCATCAATAACACAAAAACAACAAGAATCTTGGCAATTCACAACCAATATCTTCTCAAACATACATGACTGTCAAACCCTAGCATATCCTAATAAGTATGTCCTCTCAACATCAAACCCTAATAGTAGCATCAACCCACTCTCAACCTCAATTAATACATTAGCTCAATAAAATCCACCCTAGTAGTAGCATGCATCACACTCATATACTCCGACTCAATACTATATACAAATATCTTTGCTCAGATATACAAACCCTCACTGTCAACAACACTTTCAATCTCAAATCCTAGCAATAGAAATGCAAATTGATGCTCTAACCACTACACTAAACCATGCACATTACCATCAACAATACAGGTTGTATGACACAAGGCTCATGTCGAAAAATATATCAAAAATACAACGCATAAACATGCTCGACAATAACAATGGAAACACACAACCTATGACTATGTTCTCCAACCCCTGCAAGAGCATTGTCACCATACAAAACACATAACAACAAAATAAACTCTTCACTCAACAACATGCATATATACACAGGGTGCCATTAATCTGACCCAAATGTCTAACAACTAATTCATAACTTCAGGTCTAATCTTTAATATGTTGCATTTGCACACTTAATTAACACGCTCTAGCAAATAACTCCTCTAAGCACACTGCAACTTTCACATTACATACAGGCCCATTTGAATAGGTATATCTCGGCTTCAAAGCGCACATCCACACTCAAATCACACACTCCAGTCTAGAAATGGTCAACACAATGTGTATTCATCAGCTACAAGTATCCACATTTAGCTTCAACGCTCTACAGGTTTGCAGATGCAGAATCATAATGTCACATTCACAGAATATCTACCACACATATCAATTCATGCATTGGTACGATACTTAGAAAATATTATGTCTGATTAGACATTGATTTAATGATGACCCTTCATGGATTCACCTATATGAGCTGTAGCTAGAGTTGCAAAAATCAGAGCTTGAATATCGCTTGTATATAATCCCACGAACATTACAGGTATAGGAACTACTAAAGGTACCAGAGAAAAAGGAACGGAAACTACCAATTTGTTAGCTAATATATTTCCAAAAAATCGAAAACTAAGTGATAAAGATTTTGTAAAATCTTCTAATATGTTAATTGGTAAAAGTATTGTGGTTGGTTGAATATATTTACCAAAATAACTTAACCCCTTCTTTTCAAGACTGCTAGTAAGAAATATGTTACTAACATAAGTAAAGATAGAGAAACTGTGTATTAATATCATTTGTAGGTGCGGCTAACTCCCCCTGAGGTAATTTTAGAATTCCCCAAGGAATAAGAGCACATGACTAGTTAGAAACAAAGATAAATAAAAATGCTAGCGAAGTTCAATTAGAAAATTCTCTTTGATTTCCATTCAGTAGTTTCAAGAAAAAATGGTTATTTATGTACTTTGAGACATAGTATCAAGCTGAAAATTAATGCATAGCATATAAAATTCTCATTGCACTGTTGGGATGGGGACCCCCATGTCCAATTTTGTCTAAGTTTTGAGTCAAATTTTGTAACATTGTAAAGTCTCCGCATTTTGAGGAGCGGAGCGTGCAGAACATTAAGAGTCAAAGGGGATTTTAGGAAAGTCAAAGCCCCTTATTTTGTAAAGGGATGGGTTGCTTTGATTATACAATGAACTCCACCCATGGTTCGTGGACCATGGTAATGTAATGTAAAAGTTATAAAAGGGAGTCATCTAGGAGTCATTAAGAAGTTCAGTGTAGTCTAGTTAAGTCAAGTTCTAAGTGGAGTGATATTTTGAGTTTGTATTCTTGCGAAGGAGAAGGCTCCTGTAGCTGAGTGCGCAAAGACCTTGGTAAGTCCACAACTAAGTGTGCGGGCCCCTGCAGCTATGTGCACAGGGTCAAAAAAGTATATGTATTGAAGATATGAAGCAATAAAATATATTTGAAGCAAATCTATGTATGTGTATATGTATATATTTATGTGTCTTTACGCTCAGTTATGTTTCAGTTCTCTATCATATTCTTTTAATTGCATCGCAAAGGTTTAGATATACTTTTGTATGTTAACTTATGCACGTTAGAACACTTAAGTGAATCCCATAGATCTAATTAAGTAGAAATCACTTTATGTTTGTGATTCTGAAGCTAAGGATTCATGAAGACCGGATCAGACCCTAATTTAAGGAAACGCCTCACTTCTACATCACATAGCCTTCTAGATGTAGAAACCTGGTTCTAGCATCCACCAATATTGCATCAAGTGAGACTACAGTCTGTATTAACTGGTCTGTTGCCGAAAGGGCCAGTAGTGTAGGGTTTTGTTGGTTAGTACAGCTAACTTTGAACCTGGGTCCAAGCCCCCTCAAGCCAACAAATGGTTTTGTTGCTGGGACCAGGATCTATCTGAGGGATGTGTGATGTGGCTTTTGTGGATACCAACTAATAAATAACTCGAGAAGTGGATAGATCAGAAGTTGCACGAGTTTGTAGCTCAGGAAAATTGGAATCCGCAATATTCCAAAGAAAGGTGGTTACAAAGATATCTCTACAAAGAAGAGCACAAAGTTTTATTTTCATCGTTCCCTTGTGAATTACATGAGTGAATATCTAAATTAGTAGACAATGGACCTACTTGGAAACACAACGATCCTATTGTATGGACTCCTGAACTGGTCAAGCATCTTGAAGAATATGATTATAAGGTTGCAAGGGTTGTCGACTATTGGATCGATAGTATTTGGGCGATTTCATAACTGAATTTTCAATTCACACATTTGTATCATATAGCGAAGCTGAACGTCGATTCTTTAAGGGTCCGAGAGGTAAGTACCTAAGATCGCTAAAAACGTGGATTAAAATGTTGTTGTGTGAAAGGGATGTTATGCCTATGAATTTATGTTTAAAAGACATCAGACCAGATCTACGTGAAGTGGAAAAGGATTCAGAGCCGATTGGGAAAAATACACTAAAGGTGTGTATAGTTCATTGTTGGTAACGAAGAAGAAAGGACTAGCCTTAACACACTTGGAGGTGTTCTGCAAGGTCAGGTAACTTTTGGGATTCCGCATCCATTCATCTCATATCCACCTTCATAACCACCTCATACACCTACTCCTCCACCTCCACCTCCACCTCCATTTTCATTCTTCAGTATCTCAAATACAGTGAAAATGCTTGTATTCAAGGGTTAGGGGTCAAAGGATCTTGATCAGTTTTTGTTCATAGCCGAAGCTATGTGGAAGGCGCAATAGATCAATGATAATGACATGAAGAAAACAAAACTAGTTACAATGCTATAGGATAGAGCGCTTGCATGGTATATCAAATATAATACGACCAATCCAAATGCTACGTTCTCTAAGACAAAGACTGCGTTGAACGCAGAATGTAGAAAGCCAAAATCAGAAGCTCAATGAGTTACTGAAATAAAGGAGATCAAGCAGACAACTAATGAGTTTGCGTGGGATATGGATCAAAGGTTGAAATGCTTACTGAGACAAGAAAATCTTCATATTTCATACAAACAACATAAGGAATGGTACATAGCTTCTTTATTACCACATTTAAGCTTCCTTTGTCTCAACAGAAGATCAGATCTCAAGCTGAAGCATTAGAGATCATGTTGAAGCTGGAGGCTTTGCCAATCCAGGATACAAACATAGGATTCCAACAAATCGAGTCATAGTTAGCAAGCTTGCATATGGAATTGCGGGATCTAAAGAAGGGAAAGGAGGTTCATTTAGGACTATGCCTTGAAGTTCGGTACACAAAGAGCAAGGTTGTAGATCACTATAAGGATCAGTGCCCTATGTATGAGACTATATAGCTATGGGAGATCCCAACCCGCTGAAACTAGAGTCTCCTGCTAGATCTAGCATCAATTCAAGTGTTTGGTGTAGTATTTGCCAAGTATAAGGAATGCATATGAAAGACAATTGTTATTTGTTACAAAAGTTTGTGCAGTCACCAAAGCAGCTATTTTGCAAGTTCTGTAAATCGAGCTATGATGAAGGAGGTTGTTGAAGCTATGACTTAATGATAGACAAAACCACAATGTATAGGATGCAGGCTGAAACCCATGTACATAATGATCAAGGCTCACCTCCGGCTCACAGAGGATTCCAAGGACGAGGAAGAGGCGTTGGAAGAGGTCAGGGCCATAACATTTGCTACAATTATGGGGAACCAAGATATTTTGTGCACGACTGTCAGAATCTGACTCATCTTTCTTGTCAATATTGTAAGCAATTTGATCATGTTATAGAAGAGTGTCATGCATTAATAGAAAAGGTTTAGGAAAAGAAGAACCAACATCCAACACAAACCATTCAGATGATACGATCTGAACCGTGCAAAGACAATCCTAGTGTCAATATAGTAACACAAAGTGGTATAACCACGGTGAAGACAAGGTAGAAGGAAAATAAAATACATGGGTTTGCAGGGCTGGTGAGAAGAATGTTGGATTTTACTTATATAGAGAAAAAGAGATGTTTATGGAGGAAATAAAAAGTTTTATGGATCTAGGTGCTTCTATGTCTAAAAATCAAATACCAATAGTCCCACGAAGAGAGAAATCTGAAGAAAGTACTGCAATGGAGAACTCTGATCCCACAATGCTGAAATCATTTCTACAAAGATGCATGAAGTTGTTGATGGATCAGAAAGCAGTTGAAGGACTCCAAGAACTAGTAGATAACTGCACTAGCAAGGACAAGCCTCTACCAGAACAACGCGTCGTAAATAAGGTGAATTGAAGTAAGAAGAGAACTGGTAGGGAAATACGATTAACAACACAAATTGGAGATTTTGACATGAACTAGATAATTCTAGACTTATGATGCGATGTTAATGTACTACCTGAACAAACTTGGGAACATATGGGGAAACCTATGTTGTAGTGGTCACCAATCCAGTTGCGCATGGAAAACAAATAAAAGATAATTCTGATGGGTTTCCTACATGGAGTGGTTGTAGATATTGAAGGAGCTAGCGTAGATGATAGTAATCCATACCTAGCATTGCTCGAGATTGTTTGGGATTTCGACATGAATTCTATTATTAATTTGAAGAAACAAAGCACGATTTTTGAAAAGAATGGCCTTAGAGTGGTTGTTCCATTGTGATTTTTTAGTCTTTGGGGGACGCTTATATAAGATGGGACCAGATGAAGTTTTGCGCCGATATGTTGCTGAGTATGAACAACACAATATTTAACTGAAGGGCATGTTGGTGTCACATGAGGACACTATACAGGTAAGGAAACTACACAAAAGATTTTGTGTGCAAGATTATGGTGGCCTGCGATACATAAAGATTCTATGGAGTACTGCAGTGCATGCAACGTGTGTCAGAGGACAGGAATACCATCACAAATGGATGACTTTCCCTTAAATCCACAGGTCACTTTTCAAGCATTCAATAAATGGGAAATTCACTTCGTTAGACTAATTAATCCACCAAGGAAGAAGATAGGTGCATGTTATATTATCATTGCAATAGACTACTTGACCAGATGGGCCAAGGCACAACCCGTGAAGGATTACAGCACTAAAACTGCTACGAATTTTATATTCGAATACATTCTATTGCAATTTGGACGCCCAAAGATCCTGATGAGTGACTGAGGTTTGCACTTCTTGATGAAACAATTAAGGCATTGATAGAAGAGTTCCAAATGCACCATCATAAAAGTATTCCATATCATCCCCAGATGAATGACACTATCAAATATTTTAACAAAATATTGGAAAATGCCTTAACAAAGATCTGCAATGTTAATAGGAATTACTGGGATGTGTGCATACCAGCGGTTCTATGGGCATATAGGATGACTTGTAAGAAATTGATCGAGAAAACATTGTTTAGACTGGTATATGGACAAGAAGCAGTAATGCCAATGGAGTATATAGTGCCCAGCTTAAGGATCATAGTAGTAACCGATATGGCCAACCGTGACTGCATGGAGGACTATTTAGCGCAACTACTTGTGATGGAGGAGGATCACTTTTTGGTTTGTTTTCATCAGTAGGTACAGAAAGCTAGGGAGAAGGCATGGAATGATCGCCACATTAAGCAACACACTTTTAAGAATGGAGATTTGGTCTTGATGTATGAAAGTAAGTTCAAAAATTTTCCGGGGAAGTTTCAGATGCATTGGTTAGGACCCTATATAATCAAGGATATTTTGGATAGTGGCGTAGTTCAACTCGTCAAGCTAAATGGGGAGTTGTTTCTTGGAAGGATTAATGGAAGTATATTGAAGGTATACAAGGACGATCTTGCCCCTATAAGGCTGTGATGGCTATATGATAGTAGGAAAGTCTTAGTGCTTCAGGTAGCTGAAAGAAAGCACATGACTATAACCTACTCTACCAAGAAATGGTTCCATCGAAGAAGGAGGGTTTCGTGATGTTTAAGGAGATGGCGCAGGTGGAAAAAGTTGCGAAAATGTAGATGCACCATAAGGGAGGATCCCACATAGCTTTCCTATAATATGACCATTGGAAAATCTATAGTTTATTTGACAGTGATTTTGTCGTTAAAGGGAGCGAGGGAAGTGCATTTGAGAGGCATATCTATGAAAATATTCTGCCAAATTCACATTTATGAGGAAGATCTAGAGGCATTCAAGGCATTAAAATTTGAATTTGGCTATAAATATGGCATCCCGCTCTACATTCAGACACTTTTCCTATTGAAGAACTCTTGTGAGATTTTGCACCTATGTCTAAGCCGAGAAAAGTGTTTCATGTCTGGTGAGGATTGGCAGGACATCTATTCGGAATTTCTGGCACAAGGATTAATAAGCATCATGACTGCTACTCCTCCTATGCACACTACAGCTCCCAAATCATTGAGACCGAAGCCCACAACTATAAGAGCGGTAGCAACGGTAGTAGAACCAGCAGAAGCAACATCAGTGGAGAAGTCGAAGAAACCGTAGAAGCCACCGTGAGACAGTCGCCTAAGAAGATGACTGTTGAATAGATAAGCAAGGAAACTATGGATAAGGAGAAAAAGAAGAAACCAATGGAACCGGTTGACTTAGAGGAGGAAGAACTTGGGACAGGAGTAGAGGATATCAATTTTGACAAGGCCGAGCCAATCTCACAGTTACCTCCATATATGCCACCGAGAAAGTCAACTACTAAGGTAACCAAGGACCCTGATGCCGTGAAATTTTCCATTTGTACACCTTTTCTGCCTGAAGATGTGCCCTTTGAAGGAGCATTGTTGGCGTAGGTACCGAAATTGAGCATGGAGGATTGGGATTTGGTGGACATGGCCAAATTATCTTATTTTGAGCCAAGTAAATACCTGCAGATGGTATATTATGAGGAAGTCAATGTCACATGCATAAAAGCAATGAAATGGGTGGCAGGGATTCAACACATCGGGTTACTCAACATGTTGACTATGCCTCATTCGGGGTGCAACAACATCAATACAATATGTGTGTGCCAGTTGCTAACCTTGGTACACAACAAAGATTTATGGCTAGGGGAGAGGATCCCAATTGATTCTATGCTAATAAGAACGATCATCACACTACCAGTGTAGAAGCTGACTCTGCTAGTGATTTTATTGGCAAGTCTCAAGAAAATAAGCTTGTAGACCAAGTGAGGAATGATTTTCATGTTCTCAAGAAATTGCGAGACTACTTTGTTACCTTGATTTTTGATCAGGTTGTCACATTTTCCACATCCATTCTAGCCAGTAAAATTATGAGGAAATGTAGGGTAGAGGAGGTTCCATCCCTAGTCATTCAGTTGGTTGCACAGTGCGCTCAAGGGGTATAGTTTAATTGGGCTTGCTATCTCTGCCGAGAGTTTATGGATGATTTTTGTGAGGCCTGGGAAGAGGGGAAACCATTCCACTGTGCATGGTTGTTGTTGTTAATTACTTTGATATCCTAGAGAATCCTTGACGATTTGCAGTTCCCTAACGTAGATCCATACTTTTGCAAAGCTACGCAGTATGCTTCGTTGTGGGCGTCAAAGGATCCCAGTCAAGTGGTGGAAAATAAACAATTTTGGGTGTTCTTTGAGATGGATCTGCGCACTATGGTCAACCAAAATCCATGACTATCACAAGTGTTATTTTCTCAATACCATGGAGTCGCGAATTTCAAAGAAAATTTCCACAATGTACATATACAGGTGAAGAAAGATACAGAGGGCATATGGTATGAGTTGCCCTATTTGGTCAAATAGAAGGATATTTTTCTGTAGTCTCTAACTGGTCAAGTGTGTGGCTAGACCCTAGCAAGGAAGCTGAAGGAGACCATGCAAGGACCGACAAAACAAAAAGTACGCCAAAGGAAGACCCCAAAAAGGCACCTCAAAAGGTCACTGTGGATCTTGGGAAGAATACCGCGTAGGATCCAGTGGGCATAAACGAAGAGGAGCCGAACACAGAGGAACCAGAGCAAGGTGCAACAGACCCTTTGAAGGAGACAGAAGATATTGAGTCTCCCTTCATAATAAAGAAGAGGAAGAAATCTGCCACTGGAGGTGTGCGCAAGAAGCAAAATTCTGACAAGACTTCCAACATTAAGTCGATGGTTCTCACTGAGGGGGACATCGATGAGATTGGTGACACTATATGCTCCGTCACCGAGGATATGTGGGGACACATCGAGAACTAGTACAAGTCACTATTTCGCAAGTCCAACATGTAGAAATTTTGAATAATTTAACACATATTCAACAGAGATTATCCTGATCATGTACTATTGCGGAAAACATACACAATACATAAGCTCCTCTACATTGATCATCAATATAGCAGCATCAATAACAACAAAACATCAAGAGCATTTCACACATTAACACAGTATGTATCCCGGGGAAAGCATCTCACTAAAAACCCCAACTATCTGTATATTAATGATTGAGTCATGTAACATTACACAGCATAATACTTCTCACAAGTATCTCCACCTCTGTTACACACAATACAACTCAGATCTAAATCAATCACTGGCTCAAATCTCCTTCGTTGCTTGCGTACCTCCGCTGCTCAATACCTGCTCCAGAACTGATGATAATTCCAAGGCAACCACGTATTTCCTTGGAAAAATCACGTGAGCACAAGCTACAATGTGGGAAAATACGTGGGCAAACTCATTGGCATACTCAATCCCTTGATTGTGCAAGATCTGATGCACAACTATAGTCACATCTGATAGCAATCTGATTCTCTAACACCTGTCCCTGCTGAACTGAACATGCACTGACATGCAACTGAGTTAACTGATGTATTCATTAGTTGTATTATGAGTTAATAACTTGTGAATTAATTTATAACTAATTCACCCAACTCATCTCTAGTCTATTCGCCAGTTAGACTAAATACAACCAGTTTAACAAAGCTAAACTGAACACAACTCCATCAACTGCACCTCCAGTCCACTAAACTCAACTCACTTGAGTTCTAACTGAAGTCCTGCATGAAAATATTAGTCATCCCATAGGTAACCACGTATTTCCTTCTGGGATCTGTATGTACCACATCCGTAGCTCATCCTGAAGTGCTCCAAGAGAATAAGACAAAGTTTATAGTCTAAATATTATTATGAGCTAATAATATTTGACTGTTCTATATTTAGACTGAGCAGTCACTCCGCTTTGGTGTCACTCCGCTGTGGTCTAAAAATAGAAGTCCATCTATTTTTTCCAACTTGATCAATCATCCATAAACAGCAACCTGCAATCCATAGACATGATCCATATGTCTAAAAATAGACATAGTCTAAAAATAGACTTTCGCCAAAAATAGCCTGCGGGCCCACTTAGTGAAGGCGACTCTTTTCACTAAGCTCCATCATCTTGTTGCAATCTCAACA
>APFE031548766.1:0-15843 GCA_000404065.3 Pinus taeda
TAGCTAAAATTAATTTTAATTTATAGAATTATAAATATTAAATATTAATATTAATATTAATATTGAAATGGAAAGTGTGGGTGTGGTTGAGCAGAGCCTAGAAACGTAGCTCACACTAGATGAACTCTATTACCAACTCGTGATCTCTTCTCTTATGTGATTGATCTTTTTTCTTGTGTTTTATTATGCATTTTATTTTCACAATTATTATCATTAAATGAATTAAGTAATGAACTTGGAGACTATCAACACATTAACAAGTTTAATTGGATTCAATCCTATTAATGCAATCAATTCAAAAGATTAATATGAAGAATCAAGACCTATTCAAGGGGCTTTCAACCAGACCAACTTTGGGACTGGTTGCCTCTCGGATCCATATCAAATTTTGTATGAGAGAAACTCTAACAGAGATTGTAGATGTTGAATTAGAGATGAGAAAAGCATCAAAAAATGCTCACTCAAGGAACTCAATGAAATCAACCAAACTATTCAAGCAAAGAATACTAATTTGAGAAGATTGCTACAAGAATCAAAAGAGGAGAAGTAAAAATTGCAACTTCAAATACAAGCCATAAAATAAGCCTTGGTAATGTTGTAGTGTAATGACGACTTAGTGAAGCCATCCTCACCCAATTTAGAATCAGAAATTGTGGTACATAGTGTCAATAATTATTTAGTTTCATGTTCTTCCCATTATGATGATGACTTTGGTGCTTTTGAAAAACACACTACAAGCATTGGATTGAAGCTAATGAAGAAAATGGGATATGAAGAAAAACCTATTGGAGTTAATGGATAAGGAATTTTGAATCACATATAAGTGGTAGAACTACCTCGATATGCAAGATTAGGTTATGGCAGAAAGGAAGATGAAGAATTATCCAAGACCACAAATGAAATAAATTCAAAGGCCACATAAGCAAGAGATTTTTCAAGTAGTGAGTCTAAATTAGTGGTGTAGGCTGAGAGCACATCACACCATCTCAACAATTATGATTACGAGTAATCTCCAAATGGAGGTGAAAAATTTAGAGGATGAGCTAAGCTAAGTCCTCTTCACCAGATCTACACCAAAGACAACTATTCAAGGTATAATTATTCCAACATTCCTTTCGATTATAAGAAAATTGACAATGTAAAACAAAGTTCATGGCATAGAAAACCATGTACATTATATGTTTTGAAACCATGTTGCTGCCAAGTGTTGGAAAATAATGGATTTGTATAGGAAATTTATGTTTTCCAAGAAGGAAACATGACATAAAGACCCCTTTCCACAATAGGAGAAAAAGAAGGGCGAGAAAGTCTTACTATTGAAAAATCAATGCAACTATTGCAACCAGAGTGAGAACTAGAGAGATCCCTATTAGAATCTCTATCTAGAGCTATTTCCAAATAAGGAACACAAACTTATGAAAGCACCTATGAAGAAATCATCCCTTATGAAAGATCCAACATATGAGAAAGTAGAGCACATTGTAACCCTCCATGAAGCTGCTCAAGAAAAAAGACAACTGTAAGAAGAGAGCCTATTAGCATGATTGTGTAAGAGATGGGTAGCCTTTTTAAGTAGTTGAGTGTAGCCACCATTATAAATCACATGTTTCTTTCGAAGAGCTCGTAGATTTGAAGTTCTTTTTATAAAAGTGATAAATTGTATATGATTGATTAAGTATGTAACATAGTGATATTTTAGGCCTTTTATTTGGTAGAAAAGGGTACATGTTTTATTGTAAATCAGAGAAAACATGTTTGATCTTTGTATGTAAAATTTTGGGCCCCAAAATTCCTTTAGTTTGTAGGAATGATCCAAGAGACTATAAGAGACCTCAAAAAGAAGAGTGCTTAGAATTTGATGAGAGTCATTCCATTACAAAGAGATTCATGAGATGATTCCAATGCAATTTGCATTGCATAAAATTAATCATATATGTAAAATTTATGAAAATTTTAAGTCCACATGAAACAGGCAAAAAGGTTAGCAGGGCTACCACATCAAAGCACCAAGAAGTGCCACATGGTACACCATAAAACTGGCATGCCAATGGCACACCGAATTTATATGGTGATGTGGTAGAATTTACGATATGACATGGCATTTGCTGATGTGGAAAAATTTGTGCAAGTGCTGGCGTGGCACCATCTAGGAGGTGACACATGGAAATCTCAATACACCTCCACCTGGCATACTACTCATAGTGATGTGGACCAATCTATAAGGACCATGTGGCACCCTCTAGTTGGCCAAGTTAGCATACCCAGAAAAATTGGGGTTATAATGGTCAAACTCGAGCCAATGGGAATATAAATGCACCACTTATTGAAATATACAACAAACAAACAAACTCCACCTGATAGAATATAAAATGGTTAAATAGAATCCGTGTAGGATCAACCAAATGGGGATTCTAGTGGGTTTGACCCTAAGACCTCTCCCAAACCACCCAACTTAATATATCACCACCAATGATGTTTGCCAACAAATTGTTGACATCCCTTCCCAAATTTTATTTAAAACTTCGTAAATTCATTCATCAAGAAAGAGGAGCCTATGGTACACTCTCCATGCCCATTCTCTAGCATTAACTTCAGGGCGTCCTGCAATTAATGTAGATACTTTTAGTTTGTGTGGCATGAAATCTGAGGCAATGGAGCCCACAGTGGTCTAGAAGCGATAGTGATAGAAAACTATGGTGTTTATAGTCATTCTTCATGATTTTTCGAGACAAGTCCACTGGTGTAGATAGAATTTGGATCCAATCAGTAGCGTTGAGGGCTCATGGTTAAATCCCATATGTGTCATCAATGCTTGACACAAATTTTGAGATAGAGATAAACTTTTCATAAGTTGGACCTCTTGTTTGTAATCAAAAGTTATAGAATGATAACACTGGCCTATTGGTGTTGTGTTTGATGAGTTTTGAACAACAAATATGAGGGCTCATAATTAAATCCCACATGTGTCATTGGTGCTTGGCACAAATTTTGAGACAAAGACGCAAATTTCAAAGGTTGGTCGTGTTTATAACCAAAATTTGTATAATGATGAGATAAAAATGTTGGAGATTTATTTCTTAATTTTTTATCATTCGATTGAGACTTTTGGAACATAAACCAATGCAAGTCTCATTTATTATTTATTTCACTTTTCAAAATTTGTAAGTGGGAGAATATGTACTTGTAGATTATGTGTGATCTTTGTATGTTGCTGTTGTAGATCTAACCCAAGAATGTGATAGCTCTGATACCACTTGTTGTAGCTCTGACACCACTTGTTGTAGATCTAACCCAAAAAGATGTGAGAATATAAATAAACCCAAGAATAACAAGATCTGAATAGATAGATAGAAATGCTTCTTTATTATCAAACCCTTAAGGTAGGGCAACACCATACATTCACTCCTTAAGGAAGGAGAATACTCCACAAGCCATATGCCTGCTCATACAAGAATACTTCTCTTCATATCTTCTCCATGTGGAGTCTCTAGCCTCTATATAGGCCTCATACATACAATACCATGCATCAATACCATGGTTTACTCATACCATCAACTAATACCATGGGCCCCTTACATTATTATTAACTACTTGTGGTCCCTTACATGACATGGGTTAACCACCTTATTTATTACTATGGCCCATCCCATTATTACATTATTACCTTGGGTACCTCCCTCGGTACCCCATATTACCCCCTAGGTATATAGCACATTGCCACTTGAAGTGAGAGTTTAGTCCTTTTGTATTGACAAAGAAGAGCATCTTTTTAACAAAAAATAGTGTCTCTTTGACTAACTTAGTGATATCTTCTCTTAGGTGATTCATATCTTGTCTCATGTTTTTTATTCATTTAATTTCTACAATTGTGATCATTAAATATATTAAGTAATGAGTTGGATACTATAAGTACATTCACAAGTTTAATTGGATTCAAGTTCTTAGTGTAAATAATTCGAAATAGTGTACCAAAAATGCTTCACTTAAGTCACTAGTGACAACTAACCCTACCAACAAAATGTGGTCACTTTTATGCTTTAGATTTGCAAGAAAACATGATAAAACCTTACAAGAAAATTTATGATGCAAGACCAAAACATATAGCAACAGTAAAGAAAAGTGCAATAACCCAATAAAAGGACTTTAAGTGAATAATTATTTTATTGAAATACGTGGTGAGGAATATTTACAACATGGGCATGTAGACCCCCCTTCCTGGGATGGGTCATTTTGATGTACTTATGCTTCACCGATCTTGTTCTTCTCTCTCAAATATGTAGAAAAACCAAAAGAAAGATGGAACTTAGGTGGGAGCTCAAATGTTGTGAGATGATAATGGTGAGAATGATATTGATCATGGTGAAGAATAGATGGAAAACCCTCCTATTTATAACAAAGCATTGAGCGAAATTAGGGAATGGAAAATAATAAAATTTTATTGACCAAATCAAAATCTAGCCGTTAGGAATATCTTATTATATTTTTTGGATAGGGAAAAGATATTCAAAGTGGTCAAATATCTTTATTTAGAAAGTGATTGAAGTAATTTTCAAATAAAAATGATTTATTAATCACTTTGTGAAAATTAAGAAAAGTGTGAAATTGAAATAATTATTAGATAATGGTTTAACAATTATTCCAAAAATAAGAATACAAAATAATAAATAAATAGTGATTTATTTAATTATTCCAAGGTGGATTAAGTCAAAGTTGTTAAGAAATAACTATCAAATAATTATTTAATAATTATTTTTAGAAAAAATTAAATAAATAATGATTTATTCAATTATTCTCATGGGGTTTTTTAATTTTATACAAAAATAATTTAATAAGAATAGTTTACTAAATTATTTCTTATGGTGAAAGTGATTGGTGTATTTCGATCCACCTAGTTAGAAATGGTTAGGTGATCATTTCTTAGGTGATCTCAGCTTGATCATTTCAGTTTAATGCAAAACCGATTTAATGCAGCTAGACAGGGACATGGGTGACATCAACAGTAACATAAAGGTGAGGGAATTGGTTAGTTGGAGTGTTAGGCATGTGGAGAGGAGAACCTTAGGAGAGATTGTACCCAGCATCAGGGTGGTAGGCCTAATATATGCAGTTCATATGAGGTGAAAACTGTTGGGGATGTAGGGCAAAGCATTCCTCGTAATTGTGCAGTCGTGGACAACAAACAAGAAGAACACTAGGAAACTATCATTGAGATGGATGGTAAGATTTCTGATCAAGTTATTTCTATTTTGATTGATCCTTTAGATCTAATTATAGCTATGTTAGTCCTGACTTGGTGGATACGTGTGGTTTGAGTAAGGAATTGCATGTAGAGTCTTGGTTAGTACAGTTGGCTACAGGTACAAAGAAGTGTGTTCATCATTGAGTAAGAGCTTGTGCAATTCATTTAAATTGTATGCTATCGTAAAACATATAAATCTATTACCATTGGGATAATATAGTATGTTGTTGGGCATGGATTGGTTGTATCATCGTAGAACCAAGGTAGACTATTATGACAAAGCTATTGAATGTATGGATGAAAATGGGGAACCAAGAGTCTTGTAGGTTAAGAAGAAAGCCACATTAGTTAGGATGGTGACAACTATGCAAGCAAAGTGTAGTCACAAGAAAGGGTGTATTTTATTTGCAGTACATATTTCTAGTGATAAGGGTAAGGAGGTTGAGGATGAAGATGTGTTGAGAAGGTACCCAGTTTTGAAATAGTTTCAAGATGTATTTCCTAATGACATTAGATAGTTACCCACTCATAGGGAGGTATAATTTTCTATTGAGTTAGTTCTAGGGGCGAATCCAACATCAAAAGCACCTTACAGGATGAGCACACATGAGTTGGTTGAGTTAAAGTTACAGTTGAAGGAAATGTTGGACAAGGGATACATTAGGCCAAGCGTATCACTTTGGGGCACACCGTTATTGTTTATGAAGAAGAAAGATGGAACTCTCATATTATGCATTGAATACAGGCAGTTAATCAAAGTGACCAGCAAGAATAGGTACTCTTTACTGAGGATTGATGACTTGTTTGATTAGTTGAAGGGAGAAACGGTGTTCTCAAGATTAATCTGAGATTCGGATACCATCAGGTGTGCAGCAAAGAGGAGGAAATTTACAAGACCGTTTCCAGACCAGGTATGGGCATTATGAGTTTGTTGTAGTTCCATTTGGCTTAACTAATTCTCTAGATATGTTTATGTATTTGATGAATAGTGTGTTTCATTCATTTACTAGTAGAAAATGATGAAATTAGTGACTAGGTGACTAAAAAAGGTAGTCACCATATCTTTTCCTAGTGAAATACTACTAAAAATGAGGAATCTTAAGTGACTGAACTAAAATTGACTAACATAAATGGCTAATTTAGTCACAGGTTAAAATATACGAATAACAAATAAGTAATACAAGTAAAAATGACTAACATTAATTACTAATTTAGTCTATGAACAAAAATACAACTACATAACAAGTACTCCAATAATACAAAGTAGTCGTTTTATTTGTGTCACTTCGGCAATCTAAACTTACAAGTGATATGGGATTCAAAGGTTATTGTAGATTGACTGAAATATTATACTTCCTTAAATACTTCTTTATTGGATTAGTGGATGATTAGAGTTATATAGTTAATTAGAATATTTAAGGTTATATCCTTTGATCACATACATAGGGAATTCAATTCAAAGGCTGAAAAATTATCCGAAATGGGAGTGGGCTTACAACTAGGTCAAATACATTATGAAAAATAAATATAAGGAGAAGTGTTAGTTAATTAGTAGAGAGCGCATTTCCTTTAGTTAAAGACTTAACTTTTCATGCATATCTATACATATCTATTTCAAATTTATTTTTCGTCTTGCAAAGTGGTAGCGCCAAGGAGAGGGTATCAACTTCAATCAATGAATGTTCACTTAGTACCACTACCAAGTTTCCTTCATTAGCTTGTCAAATGTATTAATTTTTCTTCACAACTTGTCATGTTGCTTAACTTACTTGTCTACGCCTCTAAGTAACACTACAACCCCCAAACTTATATAACTATTTGACCTCTTCAACCCTTGTTAGAGCCTCCTTAGATGTGCACTCATGCCTGAAGCAGAACATAACACTAGCATCCCAAATGTGCATGTTCATTCCCTGTTTTAAAGCCTCCTTGAAACCACATTATCACATTGCTTAAAATGAAATTAAATGTTCACATCTTAAGGCAAAGCATGTACTTTTCTTATGACAACCTAAACTATGCAAGTGACTAGGAAAAGACTCCATTTTTTCAAGATGAAAACACAGGGTCTGACAACCCCATTCACACAAAAATTTGAATATATTTATAACCTAAATAAGGATACATACCATACTCCTTCGAAATTTCACATATGACTTTTAGGAAACCATATTTCAAATAAACCATAACCTTAAAATTAAGTTATTATTATGACGATAAATGCCAACCACAAATGTTTTTAAATGCCACTAAAAACATATAAGATCCCGCTAGTTTCTAAAATACAACTATAATATGATGTATTTGAAAATTAAATATTGTATATTGTTTTTTAGCACAAAAATTTAAAATATTGTATATTGTTTTTTACCACAAAAATTTTAACATTTTGAAAATGTTAAGTTTTAATTTTGTCCCAACCATAATTTCATGTCTATTTTCTTTTCATAGGGAGGGAGAAAAAACAAAATTTCACAAAGTTGTAAATTGTGGTTTTACTGTTGTAGTATACCCGATATTGAATGCCAACATGAGATCTTCAGTCCATTGATGGTGTTATGTTCCATTTTTAGCTTCAACGCATTTTGGCCCCACATTCAATGTTCCACATAGAGAGGAGTACATGCATCTCTGGTCTTTGGTTCAAAATCCATTGTTTTCATGTACCCACGCTTGTATGCTTAGGTGTTAATCTCTTTGTTACTATTTATAGGGTATTGGCATTTGATTAGTTAAGGAGGCCATTTAAGAGCGTTTGAAACTCTATTAGATTCTCTAAAGGGAAACATTGTGGGTGCTAGGGCTTTGCATGAAACCTCCACACATCACTTGGCCCCAAGGAAATGGACAATATGATCTGGAGCCTGACACTAGTACAAAATGGCTAATTAGTTACTTAAAAAAACACTAAAATTTGTATACAAACAATTATTTTTCAGTCAGTGACCAATAATAGCTAATTTACAATATCTTATAACGCGACCAACTTTCAGTCATTTTTTATTCATTAATTAGTTGTCTTAATTTTATCATCTAGTAGTATATTTGGTCATTGATTTAGTCATCAATTGCCACAATTAATGACCAAATATAAAAATATATATATATTACTATATGATCACCTGAAAAAACCAATTAATGACCAAAGAAATGACCAAAATGTTTGGTGTGTTATAAGATACTATAAATTAGCTACTAGTAGTCATATATATGCAAATTTTAGTCATCGTTTGAAACCAATTAATGACCAAAGAAATATGACTAAATTTCAGTCGTGTTATAAGATACTGTAAATTAGCTACTAATAATCATATATATGCAAATTTTAGTCATTGTTTGAAACTAATTAATGACCAAAGAAATGTGACTAAATTTCGGTCATATTATAAGATACTGTAAATTAGCTACTAATAGTCATATATATGCAAATTTTAGTCAGCGTTTGAAACTAATTAACCAAATAAATATGACTGAATTTCGGTCATGTTATAAGATACTATAAATTAGCTACTAATAGTCGTATAAATACAAAATTTAGTCGTCATTTGTAATCACAAATATCTAATTTGTAGTAGTCATTTATCTTTTTTTGGTAGTTTCATATCCATTATATAAATGACGGATTTAGTAGTTTATATTCATTTCATTTACTTTCATTAATAATTATTATAAACAAATAATTTAGTCATGTATTCAATTTATTTGTGTTCAACAACGCCTTAGCAAGAATAAAAGGCAATAGATTCGGGTTATGGGATTCAATCGGCAACAGAGTTCCCCTTCATTAGGCGAATAAGGAAAGCCTAAGTTCATGGATTGTAGAAAGAAGCCATTGTCATCTTCCTAGAGAACATCATAGATAGTTTCTACGGATCGAGGCCATTATTTTGATGTAAAGAGGAAACATGATGTACTTTGCATCTTTATGAATGGATCAATTTGTTAATTGAAGTGAACCCGGAGATGTAGCCCATATGAGTGAACTTTGTTAACAATTGGCTGAGTATTTCTTATGTCATTTTAATTCTTTTAAATTTTAGTCTTTAAATACTGATTTTAAACATGAACCTTTAGCACTAATTTCATATCAATGAGTAAGAGGTTGACAAGTCCCAACATGTTCAAAGTCCTCCATGTATCCCAACATGTTCAAAGTTCATACCCCAATCGTTTTGATCACAGTTGAGTAAGTGAAATCTAAAGTTTGAAACCAAATGAGAAGGAACTCGCTATACCAGGTTAACAACTTGAAATCAAAGTTAGATTTAAAAGTGGGAAAAAGGCATTTATCCTGTCCATACACAAAATCAAAGGGCCTAAAGAAAACAGTTGTTTCTCAATTTGGAACAAGGAAAAGAACTAGGCTAGAAAAAGATTGTTTTGGTACCATTGCTTGTTGAAGACAGAATTGGCCTTCAACTTTTTTTGTTTTCTCCAAGGCTCATTAGATGAATAAAAATTGGGTGATGTCATCTCTTGCTGTTCTATTTCGTTGACCTTTAGATTTCAAATTATTCCAAACAGTATTCACTAACGGATTAGAAATGGTAGCTTTAAAACAGTGATATATTCAAGTAGTCAGTACAAGTCTTATTTCCAAGAACAACTTATAGATATCCTCCTTATCTAAGGCAAGTTCAAGATGGTTTTCCATGGTTGTGTTAATCTAGAAAATATTGGTCAGTATTTCATATTATTAATCAGTGTTAAAGGAGGCAAATGCAAGCAACAAAAAGAATGAACAAATGGTTGGAGTTATTCCTGTGTAGTGGGAAAATAATTGTTAACATGATAGCAGTTGCACAGAAATACTACTACAAGAGGGTCTTTTGTAGGTAGTTTCAACATTACAGGTCGTCAAATAACATCATTTCAACCAGTAAAATGGTATTGTGTACAACTAATTTAGCCTCAAAAAGGTTTCAGAACTTCTACCTTGGCCATGCTCTAATAAGGCGAATGCTACAATAGTATATTGCTACTAAGATTTGAAGGGTTTTATCATTGTCATGGAGGGGTAATATGGATATTGCATGATGATTTCTAACACTGTTTGAAATAAAAATAGAGAATGTTTGGAAACATACTTTATGCCAATCCTTCACTCTCAATACTGGAGGGGTAATACGGATATTGCACGATGATTTCTAGCACTGTTTGAAATCAAAATAGAGAATGTTTGGAAACATACTTTATGCCAATCCTTCACTCTCAATTCTGGTATGATGTAGGAGGTCATGAAAACATGGAAGCTGCGAATTTATGCATTGTTAATTTTTCCAAAAACATATGACCATAGTTCCTTTGATCAATGTCATGTTGTATTCTATAGGGTGCTTGATGGACATGGAGGAAAATATGCTACCCATTTTGTTAATGACAATCTATCTAGGTTCATTGTAGAGAATCCTGATTTTCCTTTAGCACTGGAGAAAGCAAATAGAATTTTTTTACAGAGACAGACAAGCATTTGCTAAGGATTGTTTACTTCACATTGTTCTCTCATCAATTACAACGACCATAATTACAATGGTTTCTAGGAGAACTCTACTAGTTGTAAATGTTTGAGACTGTCAAGCTGTGTTGCCTAGGCATGGACGAGCTATAGAAGTGTCAAGGGATCACAGGCCTTGTTGCACAAGATAGAGAAAACATATTCAAGGATTAGGAGGACGTGTGGATGATGTTTATTTAATTTGTCAGTTAAATGTCACAAGGGTTTTGGGTGATTGGCATACAAGGTATGAAAGATCTTACTATTGGTGGTAGGCATTTGAGTGCAAAGGTTGAGGTAAAGAAAACAAAATTTTCAAAAGATGATAAATTTATTTTCATGTATCTATGAAGTTTTACAAGCCAAAATGTAGTTGAGTTTGCCAAGCATAAGAAACAAGAACACAATTCTCTTAAAACCTACTGCAAAGATCTTATTGATGAAGCTATAAAAATTAAAACTGTGGAAAATTTTTACTATGTTCATGGTTTGCTTCCATTCTGAGCTCCCCCCCCCCCCCCCCACCCATATCATTATCAATTAGACCACACATTTTGAGAAAGTATTTCTATAAAATATTTGTACAGTCCTGCAAAGCTTTTTAGATAGCTTGTGTGAACATTATTAGGGGTTGATGTAAATCTAATAAATAAAGGAGAGTGCACTAAATAATCTAATAATGAATTGTTTTCATTCATGTACAATTCATACCACAAATAGTGTGGTTTCATCAATGAAGAAAAAAGCAGACCCAATGCAAACTCCAGCTGAAGAGGAATTTCGAGGGGAAATTATTCAGAATAATATTAATCGCCATCAAGGAAATGAACCTGCCAAAATCAATCCTCTTAGAGGAAGAGATCAAATCAAGTCCAAACCTCTACATCAACTACTCAGGAAAGAAAAACTACAAGCTCAGCTGATCACTATGACATCTTTTCCCACAAAGATTCCAAACCTTCCCCATAGTTTATTGATTCCTATTTTAAACACATCTGGTGGCAAAGTAAACAAAGGGAAAAGCCAAATATATAGATGGAACAACAATGCTTAGCAAATACAACTCATTTCTATAATTTTGCAATTTCCATGCTTTTCAAACTGGAGCCCCTTCAAGTATCCGGGAATGATAATAACATTAGGCCACCCATCATCTATTTTTTCTTGAGCAATATTAAAAATAAAATGACTACCTACAGTTCTTAGTGGTTAAACCTAACTAGTAGAGTAGTGTTCATAAAATATGTCCTATCCTCTCTTCCTCTATATCAATGCTCAAATCTTTTACAAAGAGATCAAAAAGTTTCAGAATCAGAGAAGAAAATATAACTCTAAAAAGTTTCACCATTTAACCTAGAACATGATCCAAGCTCTAAAGGACAATGTCAGTCTAGAAGTTAAGGAACCTGCTCTCATGAATATTGCCCTTGGTTCAAAGTTGCAAACATCCTCTCTTGGCTTACCTTTGGGACCCACAAACTGTGGAAAGAAACAACAGTCACAAAAATATGTTTTCCCCGGTAAACAAAGGTCCTGAAATCCTGATAAGCCTCTCCTAGAGGAGCAAGGGTCTCCAATCTTGTGACTGTAAAGCAGCAGGCCCCCTATTACATTTCGATCTGAAATGGATTCCAGGTAATAGAAACATGATAAAAATATGGGAGGATGGTGTAATGGGGAGAACCACTGCTTAAGAACAAACATGAGTTAATGGAATTAAGAAATCAGATGATGGCTTAGAGAATCAAAACTATTTCTGATCTCTCAATATGGGATGAAGAAGATGAAGGCATATGGTTGGATGGAGAACTATGTCTCCTCCAGATAAACTTCTCCCTCAACTAGTTGTTTTCCAAATGCAATTGAATGGTATAGCTCATGTAGACAAAATCACTCAACCATGGATGGGGTAAAATGTAATGAATACACAGTAAAACTGAGTTACATTGCTCTAATTTCATATATGTTGCCACCTCCCTGTACCAAGATACCAAATTACATATAGAAAAATGATGGTTTGCCAAAGGTGAATATTTTTAACCAGACCATAGTTCATAACTGACTATTGATAGTAGATAATTTACGAAACATGATATCCAGGACCCCTCAAGATGTGTCTTGCATTAAAAGTTGGAAGAGAATCAAAGATATTTCTTAGATTGCAACTTCACCATTCAAATTTCGCATTATGCTTTTGAAGAGATTGATAGTAGAAAGGAAATGCCTTCAACATGGGCAGAGTTGTTCATATTTAGGAATCAAGCATAATTTTCTCAACCATTTTTGTTGAAAATGGCAACAAGAAATGCTAAAAATAGAAGTCCTAAAAATAGCAGTTTGGGTACCAGTGTTGGATTGAGCAACAGTGAATGAAAAATGGAAGTGCTAAAAATAGCATTATATTTTTAGCAGTTTGAGATGGATTCCTATTTTAGTCAGTCCCTGGACTAAACATAGGAAGTAAAATTCGAATTTGATATTAACAGCAGTTTGTAAATTGATTAATTAATTCATCTTGAGTTAATTAGTTAAGGAAAATCAAACTTGAAGTCTATGTGAGGACATGCAACAGTTTATCTATTAATTGAGGAATTTACCCATCAGTTAAAGAGATAAGGATGAGTTATAATATTGAGTTGTAATTAGTTGGCTCAGTTAACTGAGTCAAGTCCAGTTAGATTAATTTATCAGTTTGTTAAATTAATGAGAGTTCTGTTAGTTAATGCTTGCATGCATGTAACTACTATATTTTAGATAACTGATTATTCACTCATGGATAACTCATGCATGTCAGTTCAGATAGAGACCCAATTGAGATCAAAGAAGGGACAGTGTACTATCAGTTGGATGATTATTTTTCCTATAAAGGAAGCTCATCCATGATGAGGATTTATCTCCTTCAAGACTGCGTAGTTGGATCAGAGGTTAGTGAGTGTGTGAAGAGGCCAATTCACAAAAGTGGTTGCACTGGACCCCAATCAAAATTGCGCAAAGAAATAGGAGGCTTGGAGGGTAGACTAGAGGTTAGATAGAGGCCTTTGACTGTCTATGAGTAGAAAAGGTATTGTTGAGAGAGCAGGATAGCTTTTGAGCTGATTCTTTTTGTAATACTAGTTATATTTCCACTTGTATGATAATACAAAGATGGGGTTTTAGGCTGGTGCTTTCCCCTCGATATTTCTTCTGTGTTATGTGTGATTGATTTCTCCATATCAGTTATATGTGTTCTTATTGCTGTTGCTCATGTTCAATTAAGCTTCCGCTAAATTGGTTGTAGAAGTAGATCAAGTATTTTGCTTTAGTATATTGCATTATTAGGTGATCTACAGGTGGGAATTTCTACAATTTTTGCTGAAGAAGTTGATAAGTAACATAAACCTCATCAAACTAGCTAAAGTATCTATTGAACTTGAAATTCAAAAACTCAACTCTGCAAGCTTTTCACAACATTTAAATGCATAATATAGACATTAGTACCAATGTGCACTTCAGCGCAAGGATGACATTGTGTCTTGTCTTTAGGTCCTCATTGATCCAAGAGCTCACTGTTGCTGCACATAACCATAACTTCACATCCCATGGTCTAGCATTATCCTTGTCAGAGATGCAGTTTCCTCGAATTAAGTTGATGTTGTTCCCTTTACATCTTTACTTTGACCTCATTAATCACCTTTGACAAAGTCTAATAGCCATTTTATTGTTGCTTTGATCCAAACTGGATCCTTACCAAACTTTGTAATATGCACCTAGTTGTTTTATTTTGTAAACATATCCTCTTTTATTTTACTTTGTTGTGGTTAGCGAATTGGAAGTGGTAATTAACCATTGTGATAGTTGGCCTTCCAAAGGCAGCCCATTAAAATAATGAATGTTGTAATGAGAAAATCAGCAAGGGGGCTGCAAGGAGAACTTGCGAAGTTTGTAGAGATGAGAACTCAAAGAGTGAAGCCTGGTTGAAGATTGGTGGACAGACTAAAGGAGCTTATCCATGATGAGTGAAGGTGTCCTTAAGCGATGGCCATCTGATTTTCTTAAGTGAGTAACAATGCATGAAATTCCTGGGCATGCATAACTCACTCTTAGTAATGAATTTCCTTAGCATAATGAATTCCATAAATATAGCTTTCCTGGTTGGGTTTCTAGGGTCACTTATCTATGTCTCCTTGATTCAATGTTGTGTGAAAGAGCATCACTATGTTAATGTTTCATTTTGGGAAGTGTTTCTTTTTACAGATCACAATCTACAACAATGTTTGGCTCATTGATTAGTGCTAAGCCAAATTTCATTTATATTGAAGAGTGAGTATGTATTTGTACACTTGTGATAGTATATGGAAAAGAGAGCACTAATGTACCCTAGAGCATGATATTCTCAAAAAGTCTCCCAATATGTTGCCCAAAAGCCTCGAATTTTGGTGCACACAGCCCCAAATGGTTTCCAACATGGGTTCAAGGGTTCCCAACTTCCATACTCAACCCCTGAGAAGTGGACACTCCACAAAAATCAGCTAGAATCATTTCAAAATTTCCCTCCAAAGTGGGTGCAATTGCCACCAATAAATGATATTGTTCCCCCATCAATGGTTCATCCTTTAGCTCCAAGTATCTTCTAATAACCACATAGATCCTTCAAAAATGATTTCCAATCATCCAAAGGCCTCCACATTGGGTTTCAAAGGACAAAAATATCAACTCCATATAGGAAAAAGTGTTTGACCTTCAAACCCTCCATATAACCCCAACCTTGCATGTGGACAAATGGACATTAAAGCACCTCATTAAAGGGGGGAGCAAAGCCTCCAAACCATTGGGACAAACCCCTGTTCAAGCATACAATGACAAGTTGGCCCTCCAAAATTTTCAAATTTAAGTCAATATTGATGGGTTCGCCCTATCTAAATTCATTCCGGCGCTCAAGGCTCAAATTCCTCTATATATGTATATATGCACCATTTTATAACAATGTTATATCTTGTCCTCCAATTTGAGCATTTTTTCCTGAAATTCTCTGAATTTGGTCTGTTGTGGATGATATTCTTTAAGGTCAGAATGAATCTTCTACAGGACTATGTACTATAGCATAGTGGAAGTTTGGTTGTCAGAATTTTCC